>NDGM011098157.1:0-25805 GCA_002564305.1 Octomys mimax | reverse complement strand
TGAACTCAGGCCCTTGCGCTTGCCAGGGAAGTGCTTATTCTACTGAGCTGTCTCCCTGGCCCCAGTAATGGCCTTTTTAAATTTCAACACCAGCACTGATTTGAAGGGCTGTGATTTAAATTCTATTTGGAATAGGTAAGTGCAGGGGGAAAAGGTACTGTCTCAGTTACTTTCCTCTCATTGCTAAGACAAAACAATCGACACTCAAAATTAAGAAGGAAAAGTTTATTTAGCTCAGTCAGTGGAGGTTTCAGTCCATACTCGGCTGGCTCCAAGGCAGAGTGGCACATGGCAGAGGGCAGCAGCTCATGGTGGCAGAAAACAGCAAAACAGCAAGAGCAAACAGGGAGGAGCAGTGGCAGCAGCAAGCCTCTCTCCCCTCCTTACACTGCATTCAGGCTATCTGCCCCAGGGTAGGGGGGATGGGTAGGATACTCACACCCATAATAATCCCAACATTAGATTGTGAATTAATCACAAACTCTAGAAGCCCACCACCCCATCACTGCATGAGGCTTTGGGTGAACGACTAGACACAAGCCACAGAAAGTACAAAACGGTACATAATGTACAGGAAACCTCCTTCCAGCTCTGTCGCCATCTCACACACTGCTCAGAGCAGGCCCAGAGATGCGTTATGTTCACAGACACACTGTATATACATTTAATACACAAGAGACAACAATATGAAATGTATTAATTATTGTAACTGTCCTGCTAACCTGTTTTGAAACTGTCTCATTGTTATTGGTTTCTCAATAAAATTAATAAAAAATAATACACAAAAGGGTTCATCCATTGTACATTGTTTGATACTATGTTGTTATTTATCAGTTTATCCTGGAGAGATTATTCCAACATTAGTACATTTAGAGTACCCTTATTCTTGTTAAGGGTGGCATAGTATTCCCTTTTGGGGATTAAACTCTCATTTAACATACATTTTTCTACCAGACATTGAAGCTGTTTTCCATTTTGCCAATACAGTGAATCCATGACCTGTAGATATTATTTCACATACTTGAGTATCTGTGTAGGGTAAATTCCTGCAAGAGGAACTGCCATGGCAAAGGAGTAGGTTCCATATTCCAGCTTTGACAGACAGAGGTATATGGCACGTGCCGCTGTCTTCTTCAGCTAATACTGGCTTTTCTCTTCCATGCCAGCCACAGGAAGCCACTTGAAATGCTGTGCTTTCTCAGCCCTCCCTGTCTAGGCTTCTCTGTGCCAGAATGGTCCCTTTTAAGCAGTGGCTTGAGCCCCCTTTGGCACGCAGTCCTTTGGGTGGCAAGCAAGACAGCATCACTTCCTTTGGGTAGCATTGTGTCCGCTCCAGAGACGGCACCGTACCTTATGCTTCCTCCTCATCGCAGGGAAGAGATAAAAGTATGCCAGCAAACCAACCAACACACAGGGAAAAAAGACCACGAGACACGTTGTATGGAAATAACCAGACTACTGTGATAGAGAATAACAGAAGAACACTCTTGTCCTGGGATGTTGAGTGTAAGAAGGAATGGGCCACAGGAAGCATGCAAGAAAGACATCCCAAGACACAGGAAGAACAAAAGCAAAGGCCTGAAATCAGGAGGAACTTGGTTTGTTTGAGAAATAAAAACATGTCGGGTAGTTCTGGAGTACTGAGGAAGCTTCTAGGAGAGGACGGAATACCCTGTCACAGACGGGGAGGAACGAGGTGGTGAGCTGGTGCGGCATGCAGGCAATGTGGGTATCTAAGTTCAGGGGAAACCATTGAAGGGTTTGGATACAGGAGTGACAAGCTTTGAGTTATCTTTAAGGAAGAGGTGAACATATCTTTTAGCAAGAGGGCAGTCAGGAACAGATCATGATGGCTTAGGCTAGGCTGCTGGTGGCAGACATACAGACAAGTGGTAGATGGAATAGCATATTTTGAATGACAAGCTAGCAGAATTTGCAGATAGATTAAATGTGGTAACGAAGGCAGAAAAGAGCAATGGATGTTCCCAGCTCTCTGGCTTGAGTAACTCAATGGACTCTGGGTGCTTAAAGTATGAATACGGAGAGGAACAGGTGGATTTGAAGACCAAGAACTAGAAGAATGTGACATTACTGGATGTAGGGAGGGGTTAATGGAATGAAGATTGGAGAGGAATGAGCCCCAAGATTTTGGCTTACATAACTAAATGGATGAGCATAAGCTAGGAAAAACTGATGGAGGCCTAGAATTTGGGAGCAGGATCCAATGAATTTAGTTCAGTACTATAGGACATTAAGGATCTTTGAAAAAGGTTGGCTAAAGTTTGGGATTTCAAAGAACAGACACAGGAAACACATATGCAAGCATTAATGATGCATATCTGAGTCTGAGAGATCAACTAGTGATCAACTATATAGGAAGCAGAGGCCCTGGGTCCAAACCCCAAGGAACATTATAAGCAGGCATGATGCCATAATTTGCCCCACCTCAGAACCCATGGAAGGTTTGGGAGAACATTCACCTACCCATTTAAAATCTAATAAAGACCGCAAAGAAAACCACACATGACCCACATCTTCAGCAGTGTAAGAAGACGTGACTTACCATGCTGGTCAACTTATCTCTAAGTAGCAAAGCCAGTCTGATTCCGAGAGCTCCTATTGTACACCTCTGTGAAGCTTAAGATACTCAGTAAAAAAGGAGAAGGGTCTGGGATGCCTCAGTTGTATGGCACTTGCCTCATGTGTGGGGTCTGGATTTCATCTCTAGCAACACCAATAAGTATGAAATGAAACTTAGGAAAGCAATACAAAAATTTAATATCTTTCAAGATATCCAAGGGAAAACATGCATATAAAATCTCAATAAAAGATAATAAGAAAAAAAGGGAAATAGTTTTTTTTTGGGGGGGAGGATGTTTCTTAAAATTCTGGGTTTTTTTTTCTGTATTTAGGACAGGGTCTACAGGGTCTCACTACATAGATCGGGCTCATAGTGATTCTGTTTGCAGCTTCCCAACTGCTGGGATTACAGGCACGTACCACCACTCCAGTCTGAATTGCCCTCTCAGTGGGCCCTGCCGGTGGGGCTGGCACAGCACGCTGGGAATTGAGCCCCAGCCACCGCACTCTGCCTAAGCAGGTGCTTTAGTCCGCTGCTTTAGGCTGGCCCTAAATTCTCTGTTCTTTCATGATCTGGATGTCCCATTTCATTCTCTCACATGTCCAGGGCTGGAACCATTAGGCCAATGTTATCATCATTCATCTGTGTCTCCTCCCCTTCATATGTTGACACCAATGTGGTGGTGTTTTGGAGAGCTTCTGAGAGGCCTGGGATTAGTACCTTTACAAGAAAGGTCAGTGAGCCAGGTACTCTCTTTTTATCTTGTGAGGGCACAGCAGGAAGACCCCCTATATTGAAGAGGGCCCTCATCAGCCTTGACTGGGTCTGAGGCCCTGATCTTAGACTTCCAGTTACAGAACTGTAAGAAATACATGTTTGTTGTGCTTGTTCGGCTCCAGGTTGTCCCCTAGACCTTCATGTGTTCTGAGGTGGGCTTCTGGAGGATGATTAGAGCAGGACTGACATACTCAGCAGGGAATCCATCCATTCATGGGTTTAGTAGCTAGACGTGCTGTTAGGATGCGCGGCGCGATGGGAGGTGGGTCGCTGGCGCTGTGGCTCTTTCCTTGCTGCCCTGCTAGGAGCTGCTTTCCTTGGTCAAGCAGGCCCCTCCATCATGCCATTTTGTCTTGGAGCTGGCTGACTATGGAATGAACCCACTGAAACCCTGGACCAAAGCACCCTCTCTTCCTCCAAGTTGTGTCAGGTGTTTTGCTGCAGCAAAGCAAGTAAGACACAGTCTACGGTAATTTGTTACGCCAGCCCAACGTGACTAAGACAGAAGTTAGGGGTCTTTTCTTCTATTAGTTTGTCAAATTTTCTGTCTTTGAGCATGAAATGTTATTAGCTTTTGTTACATGTTTTTGGATCTACTAGTTTGCTTATGAATCGTAATCAAAATTAATATGCCATGTTAGTAGAACAAAGGACAAAACAGGGGCTGGCAAGCTAGCTCACGGTTGACACACCTGCCTAGCAAGTACAAGGACATGGACTCCATCCCTGGTATGCGTGCTGGACTGCCCCACAGCTTAGGGTGCACCATGCCAGCCGCAGAAACTGGGCATGGTGGTGCACACCTGCAACCCCAGTGGTGGGGACGCTGAAAGAGGAGGATCACTGAGTCTGAGATGAATAGCGAGACCCTGTATCCAGTCAAAAAAAAATTTTAAAAAAGGACAGAACCTTTTATCAAATTGGTTTGAGATCTTTCTTCAATCTTTCATTAGAAAAAAAAAGTAGACAAATTACATTTATTTATTTATTTATTTGGTGGTACCAGGGATTGAACTCAGGACCTTGTGCTTGCCAGGCAAGCAGTTATTCCACTGAGCTATCTCCCTGGCCCCTGAGAAATTATATTTATATTGTACTTTTTCTTAACTCCTGAATTTCTATGATTTAATAATTCCTATATGGGTATTGATATTCTCGATTTCTTGAGACACAATAATTTTCTTTCTCTTTGGACATTCTTTAATTCTTTGGATATATTTATAATAGCTGTTTTAGAGTTATCCATTAGTCTCACTCCGGGGCTTCCCCACGTAAACTGTGGCATCCCTGGAAACTAGATTCTCCTTTCTTTGCCACTTTCCTTCTCCGCCCAAGGCTTCACTGTTGGGACACTCACCATTGTTTACTACAGCATTTCATAGACAGGTGCAGTCTGTGTCCTTCGTATGAAGCCTGCAACTAGTCTCTCAGCTGAGCGGCCAGCTCATGATGGAACAGAAATTCCCTAAAAGGCCTTGACTTGTTCAGTCCTTCGGTCTGTATGGTGAAGCACAGCTTCCATGTTCACCAGTCTCGAACTGCTCTAGCCTCACCTCCTGCTTATGTAGATCAGTGAGGTCAGCCAGAGCTGGGAGCTGAGAGCCTTCTCCAGACTCCCGGGGCACGAGCACAGCATGGCATTGGTGCAGGCGTGGCATCGGTGCACTGCCCTCTCGATTTAGGCACACGCTGGCGCTTCTCTAGCTCCCCATGTCTTATCCCCCAGGTTTTCTTTTTACATTTTTAAAGTCCTTTTGTTTATTCTATTGGCTTTATCACTCAAGGCAGCTGAGACACTAAATAGTCACCACTATTTTCAACAAATGCTCTGGGATTTGAACCTTTTCCAGGTTGGAAGCTCTCACGTCCAGCTGAGGCAAGTTACCAATTCATGTTATTCCCTCCAGGGGCTTCTGGTTGTTACTTATGTTGTGAGGACACTAGTTTTCCTACTGAGGAGCTGGAGATAGGGGACTGGGATTAAAGGATGATAAAATACAAAAGTATCACTATTCTTTTGGAGATTTAGGTCTGTCTTGAATAAAGTTCTTTAGATTACTGCAAGCCTCTGGCTAATGAAACAGCTGATTATGGCACCTTTTGTGTTCTCACTGCTCCCATGGATGAGCGAGCTTGCACAGGGATTGTATTTATTTTCTCTATGCTGTATAGACTATCCATTGGAAGGCAAGGCCCACAGACTTCATTCTTGCACACAGTGCGGTCACCATGCTGGTGGCCAGGGTGTCAAACCTCTGTGGGCCACAATCTTCTTCAGTTGCTCAGGTCTTTATAAAGCTTGTTATGGATCCCTGGCCAACGCCTGACTGTATTTTCAATCCTTCAGGTTCTTCTGTCTAAAAATCAGCCTGAGACTCTGTCCTGGTGTAAATCCTGCTCCCTGGTGATCACACATTTCACTTCATCCTCACCAAGTTCTTCCACCCTCTGGCAAGGTTGTTGCCTGCTTCCCTAAACACATGAGCACAGCTTCGCCCCATGCCCTAAATGGCGATGATGGTGAAGATAGAAACAGCTGTTTGCTGCTGAGTATACCACCATACTGGACTCTGCAGGAGCCACTACGGCCAGGATGGTGATGGTAGCCCTGGCACTGGCACTGAGACCGGTGGAAGAGCTCAGAGGTATTCACCGCACCATTCTTGAAGTGCCCTGTGCTCTTGCTATTTAAATAGCTATGTAGCATCTAGGAGGGTTTCACCAGAGAAACACAAGTAGGAGATACCTATTAGGTATCACATCTTTGATTCTGGAGGCTGCTTAGGTAAATATCCATAGGCTAGGTCAGAAATTTTACACTTGAATGGTTGCCCACAGGAATATTCTGTTATGACGCCTTAGCTTTTCTCTTAAGGCTCTTCAAGTGATTAAATCTGGCCCACTCTTATTATCTATTTTACATTGTAATATTCCTTAGTGAAGATAAACTAAAGATTTAAAAAGCATCTGAAAAATACCTTCAAAACGATACTTAGATCAGTACTTGATGGAGTAACTTCTGCCTTCTGAGACCACTGGGGTGAGTCTTAGAAGGCAACAAGATTCAACAAAAACCATGAACAAGGCAAACCAAGTACTACTAACCCAAGTGGGTAAAGTACAAACTTTGAGCAATTTGATTCCACATGCATTCAATGGGAGAAAATGGAGCAGAACACGTGATATTTGGAGAAAGCTGAAAGTAGGGGTGATAGATGTAGTGCAAAGGACACTTAGTATTGCACAAGTGGGCTGAAGACCCGTGTTTCACTACTGCCCATCTCTTCAACCATGAAGGCAGAATCACAAAAATAAAGCCATGGGTATGTGACTTGAATGTGAAAATATAAAGAAATAATGCTTTAGAAAATGTGAAGCACAATGAAGACATGTGAGTTAATGTAAGAACTTTGTCAAAACTACATTACAGTGCTGATTTTGAAAACCGTGTTACCTGACATCATTTGGAATAATCCACATTGAGAAGAAAGCCAGGAGCATCTACACACCACCTCACCCCATGGCATGTGCACCCCACCTCCTCACAGAACAGCAATAACTGTCACCAAGCCCCAAGGGTCCTGAGTCTATCCATCAGAGCTCTGATCAATACCTTCAGCTATGTGCATGGTTTAGCATCTCTGCGTCTTATTGTTAATGAAGAGGTAATGCTGCTTATGGCATGGTGCATAATTAAAAACTAAGTCCATGTTCTGTGTAGGCAAATATGAGGAGAAAAAAATACCTTTATGGTGAACAAAAGGGTGTGGTTGGAAATCTGTGCTCAACAGTAGGAAGATCTTGTGCTTTGCACGTGTTATAGTTTGTCTGCCTTCCCTGTAATAACACTTTCTTATTGACTCTGTGGTTATATACTGAAGCTCAGAAAGACCTGATCTTCACTAAATCAAAACTACAATATAGAGAAAAAAAATCAAAACAAACAAAAACCAAAAGCAGGTTAGGAGAATGCCTAGAAATTAAAAGGAAACCTCCTTTATTCTGCTTGGTCAAATCCTAGTTTCAAAACGAAATATACAACTAGAGCAGGAAAAGCTCCCTTCTGGAATCAGTAGTAAAATCTGAGGCTGCCTAAGTGTACGGAGACCAACAGACTAGTTAGCTACTGAGTCCAAAATATTAGAAAGCTCTGGAAGAATAGCTAAATAGTAATGTAAACATGGCACACCTAAGCTATTCATCATCATTAAAATTAAGTAAAAATCACACTCAGCTGCTACAGAAGTGTTAGCCAGAATTCTATAAGAGTAAAGCAATTAAAAAGTGTGAGGGGCTGGGATATAGCTCAATGGAAGATAACTCACTTGGCATATGTGAGGCCCTGGATTTGACCCCTGCACTACCAAAAAGACAAAAACAAAAAAGCAAAACAACCCCCAAACAATCTAGTAGGTACAGAGATATTAAAGTAGTTTTTTTTTTTAGAAAATAAAATATCACATATGTAGAACATGTTTTTAAGGACTTTAGCAGAACGGACAACTAAATCTACAACCCTTTCTAAAGATTTTACAGACAGGCAACACCATTAGTAACTGTGATGTCAACTTAGGATAACCAATCCCAGCACTGGGAGGCTGATGTAGGAAAGTTGTCTGTTACCCAACCTGGGCAACTTAGTGACTTGGCAAAATCCTGTCTTAAGAATGGAAGGGTGGGCGATGCCACTTGACAACTTGCCAACAAAATCAAATATTAAAAAATCCTCATGTTTGGCTGGCTTGTTTAGGTAGAGGGCCGCGGGGGGCGTGGAGAGGTGAGTCTTAACCCCATCAAGTGCTGGGACCCCGAATAAGCCACAGCTTTGGAGGCCAAGGTTTTGTGAAAGACGGCAGTGCTAGAATGGAGTCACGTATGTCAGGCTCCGACTCGAGGACGTAGGGCAGTCAGAGAGGCAGCGCTCTCACGTGCACATGCTTATGCTCCTAAGGATTACAAGAACTTCCTGACAAGCCCACCACACTTCCACGGAGAATGCCACTGCAGGGCGTCTGTTCTGCAGCTGCCTACCGGATCCTGGGCGGAGGCACCCTTATTACTTAACCTTTAACCCTGTTTAACCCTTAAAAGCCCTTTGCTTCCCCCAATGATGGCATACATATTCCAGACTGATATCTTCTCATGATTGAAAAAATCATTTTTAAATCATAGAGAACCATTCTATTACTTAGATTAACAAGTTACCTCATCTCTAACACCTAGCAACAAGGGTGGGATATTAAGTCCATTCTAGGAAACTATAATCTTTTGTCCTGTCTTAGATAATGAAATGAACAGTTCAAAAGTGAGAAAAAATTACAGACTGTGGCATTTAGCTGCCTGCCCTTTAGCAGGATTTTTCCCAAATGGCAAACAAAACTGAAACAATTTTTTTTCCTGTATTTTAGGGAAGGGTCTACAGGGTGTTCAGGGTCTCACTACTAGATTGGACTCAGTGATTTTCCTGTTTATAGCTTCCCAAGTGCTGGGATTGCAGGCACGCATCACCGCACCTGTCTTAATCATGGTCTCAGTGCACCCTGTAGGCAGGGCTGGCATGGTAGGCCAGGTGATTGAATCCCTGGTCCCTGCACCTGCTTGTAGGTGCTTTAATCCACTGAGTTATTTGGCCAGCCCTTGAAACAAATTTCTAAAGGGCGTTGAATTTTGATATAAAGATAGACTATTCCTTAGGTTTTTCTCTGATGAAAGAACTTTCAGTAATTATCTAGGGAGTGGTATCAACTCTAATTTTCCTAATACACTTCAGTAGTTTTTGACCCAGTTAACTGAGTGCCTCTTTGATATGCTGGCAGTTTAAAGATACCAGTTCAGAATAATGGAAAGGTGGTCAAAAGGCTGGCCAGAGTTTGCACAAGGCTTTGTGGGTGTGCTAGTCAGCTTTCTCTTACTGTGACAAAACACTTGAAGTAATCAATTTTAAGATGAAGGAAAGGTTTATGGTCTCAGGGGTTTGAGTCCATGGCTTACTGGCCTCATTACTTTAGGCCTGTGGTGGTACAGTTCATCATGATGAGACACATGGTAGAGGAGCCCTGTTAACCTCATGGTAGCTGGGAAGCAGAGACAAGAACAGGAAGGAGCAGGGTGTCACTATCCACTTTAAGGGCATAGCTCCAGTCACCTTGCTACCTTCCATTAAGCCCCACCTCTCCAATACCTCCAAATAGCTTTCTCAGGCTTGGGACCACACTTTCAACACATAGGCCCTTGGGGATAATCAAGATCCAAACTAGACTCATGGAGATTCCTGAAACATGGGAATTCAAAGGGATAGCTGAGTTTTTGCCCTTTAAGGAAAACAAATTTATGTTTTTAATATTGCAATCTTAACAGCATATGATTGAGGCTAAATAAAATGTTAAGAAGATGG
This sequence comes from Octomys mimax, assembly GCA_002564305.1. Taxonomy (NCBI): domain Eukaryota; kingdom Metazoa; phylum Chordata; class Mammalia; order Rodentia; family Octodontidae; genus Octomys; species Octomys mimax. The sequence continues at coordinate 16,053 of NDGM011098157.1, read as the reverse complement.
AGACAAAGGAAAGGATGGGAGCTGGTTATTTTGAGAGTTTGATGTATACATCATAGTAACTATGATCACTGATATTGTACCCATTAAAAGTCCTATAAAAGGGGCCAGGGAGGTAGCTCAGTAGAATAAGCACCTGCCTGGCAAGTGCAATATCCTGAGTTCAATCCCCAGTAAAACACACACACACACACACACCCACACCCACACACACACACACACAGAGTCCCATCAAGGGATGGTGGTGCTGAGGGCCCTCAGAGCCCCTGATATCAGGAGTTCTCAAAAGCTGAGTTCTCTGTTTGACACTCAGGGCTCATTATATCCATATACACCTTCTATACTTCAGTACTTCATGACAGTGTTCTTTATTGCTTGCCTTGAGCTCTCAACTACTATTCCCAAAAGCTCTGCACTAAGAATTAATGCTTTATGCCAACTTTTTGAATTATAAATAATGAATTCCCAGGATCAGGAAATGGTCAATGGAAGAACTTAAATAATCACAAGGGAAAATGAACTTTCACATTCAAATCATCCACCAAACAACAATAACAAAAAAGCTCCCCAAAACGAAACAAAACAAACAAAAAAAAGAATTAAAGCTCTCACTCACAATAGTCAGTTCTGCAATATTGTGACACTTATGTTCCTAAGAATCCTTGCTTTATTTTTTTTGCAGAACTGGGAATTGAACTCAGGCCCATGCGCTTGCTAGACAAGCACTTATTCCACTGAGCCATCTCCCTGGCCCTGAATCCTTGCTTTAGACAAAAAGCTACAAGAGAAAACATAGATCCTATGAAGGACAACACCCCAAAACTTGACCAATAACATTTTTAAAAACCTCATAAAAACAGCAGCACAGTTTCAAACATGATTAAAAACGTAGGAAATATAAACACCAAAATAAAGTTACCTTGAAAAACGCCTAAGTGGTACCTGTGATGGTGGCCACTGATGCAGGTCCTGGTTATTATAAAGAGGAGGGGGAGGCGATCTCACATCAGGCAAAGCTGTGATACATCACAGCACAAGTGGCGGAAGTGCGGGCAGATGTCTGAGGTGTGTGTGTCTTATGTATCCCTATGTAGCTGAGTCGCTGGTGGTGCTACACTGCCAGGACATCCCATGTGGGTGTCGCTTTCTGTTTTGACTCAGTGTTCCTTGTGGACCAAACTGCTCACACAAAACATGAAAAATGTGCTGCTTAAATTATCCTCTACTATTTTAACTGCACTGAAAAAACCCATTTCTCCGAACAAGGGCTATCGTAGCTGTACACTGGCTCATCTAGCACGATGGAATGACAGTGGAATCCCCCCAAATCCCCTCGCCATCCATGGAGTCCTGGTTAAGTTTCCCAAACTTCAAACACATGGAACCAAGGGTGAGCAAAACTGGAAGTAACCACAGGCCTTTGCAGTACTGAAGAGAGTTCTCTGTGCACCTGGCCGTAAGTCAGCTTTGTCGTGGAAGTGATTATTTATGGACAAAACCCCTCACACACTGAAGCCAAGCCTCTAGAAAGAACAAAGATTCAATTTCACTTTTACCTCTTCTCAGATAAGCTACAGATCCTCTCAGTAGTGGGGATTTACAATCTGTGTGCCGCAGAGAGAAACACAACTGACACAGAGGAACCACAGCTCCACCCTGAGAGTCATCAAAGTGCTTTATTTTGTAAAGCCTGGCTCAAGACTGGAGTGTATTGTTAGCACTAGGAGATAAAGGCAAACTTCCTCACTCTGTCCAAACAGCTTACAACAAAAATGAATGACAGAGACGTTACAGACAAAAACAAAGCATTTGTAAACTTCTAAAAGCATACAGAGATTGGCCACAAAGGAAACAGTTACTCAAATCATGACTGTATACTTTGTCTTCACTTCAGGGTGTCTTATTTGTAAGTCTCAGGTCAAAGGAACCACAGAACTTCAGATACCAAAATGGATTTGATGCCAGAATTAGCGGAGGTGACGGCCGTGGTGGTGAGGGAACCAGAGCATAGCACTGATTAATTTAAATACATAAAGTCCAGATCTGTGCAGTTCGGTTACAGTGAGGTCAACATCCCTGGATAGCAGATCTACGCAGTCAGTCCGTAGCAGTCGGGTGGCGTCACTGCGGCTCCTGAAGTCGCTGTGAAGGCAGCCACACTGATGGGCACCACGGTACCCTGGGAGCCCAGATGTGGAGTAACAGAAAGGCAGTGTGGCAGGGGGTCTGTGGATTGTAAGTGACTACCTAAGGGTGGGTTTTTCTTCCTTTTCCTGGAACTGTCTACAAACACCATCTCATGTTCTAAATGAAGAGTTTTAAAGGCACAGCTTTAGCACAGCATGTAAGTTGATAACCTACTCTAAGCAAGTCTAGTATTTATACTTGTCACCTTTTAGAAATTGCAGGAAAGCTGGTAGATACATGATTGATGTTGGAGATTTTTAACCTGATTAAACTCAATCAGCACAGTTTAGGGCAATGAACTTACATAACCAGATTTGGGTTCAATCTTTTTCTTTAAAAAAAAAATCAAGTTGATAGATGTACATCTGGAGGAAACAAAACAATCTTTATCCTTTTATTGTAAAAGACTGTCTATCATATACTTTGAACAAAACACTCAAAAACATGACTGCAGGACACATTTCAGGATAGGACAAACATTATTTCACCTACACTGTAAAATGACTTTACATGTAAACTTCAAAAATCACATGCTGTATATTAAATTTTTAGATTCAAAAAATCCCTGCTTTCCTAATAATGTAAACAGTAAAACTGAAGGGTTCAGTTAAAAGGGATAATTCTAACAAAACAGCACTGTTTAAAACAGTGGTCAAACATAAACCTCTTAGAATTCAGATCTGCCATCGTCACAGTAGCACTGAGAGCAGGAGATGTACCCACCATTGCCCCAAACTATGCAGCTTTCAGGGAAGCTATTTTTTTGTTTTGTAGCATGAGTTCCTACATTCAACAAAAAGGTGTAACAGTGAAAGAGGCTCCAGGCAAGAAGACAGAAGCAAGCAGATTCCCTGGACTGTTCATGGAGGTGAAAATGTAGACAGAGTCCTGTGGCATTGGCTTCTTGGGGAGGGGGATTAATCTGGGACACTGAGAACCCCCACAACATGGGGATGGGACCCCGAGCCTGTATACTCGGAGATGCCGGCATTCTTTTGTCCAGTGCTGGGGACTGGTGACAACTATTAAGGAGTGTCTGCAAGTGGGGCGGAGTGGAACATTTGCAGTGATTTCTTTCTTTCCTTTTGATTTCATTATTATTATCATCATTATTATTATCTTCATTATTATTATGAATACTGTCTCACCTCTTTCAACTCAAAAAAATAAATGGATCCACAGCTTCTTGGGTGACGTCGACACGACGGCTGCTCTGACATGCATTTTCTTCTGCACTTCCCATGTGCCCATTCGTTCGGCCATAGCTGGAATCTGAGGTTCCTTCTGATTCAAGCTGATCAATTTTAATTAATTCATTATTTTAAAATGTGCACATGAGCACATGTGTGTGCATACACGCACATACATGGAGTCAGAAATAGCTAGTACGATGCTGGAAAGTATCAGGTGGCTGTTAAAGCGAGTTGCCCCCAAGCAGTCATCTTGGCCTGAAGATGTAAACAAGGAGGTTGCTTCCTGCAAGATGAGTGCTTCATTGAGTTTGGTTCAGTTCTCCTACACCAGAGCGCCTCTGTTCTTCCCACGTTCGTGCCCACCCAAGGCTATGTAGGAGGTTACGTCAAAATGTGGCCAATAAAGTCCAAAAAGCGCTTTGAATACTGTTCTGGATTCACGGTTGAGATCTCTGCTCCAGCCTGGATGGTTTTAAAGGAAAAGTAATACTGATATAATTTTTATGATTTCCCCGTTACTACTCTATATCTCTAGCTATTTCCAACTGCAAGTGAACACTGAGCTAAGAATACATATTTTCAAATGGTACTGAGGATGGAACCCAGGGTCCTGTGCATGCTAGGCAAAAGCTCTACTACTAAGGTGCACCCCAGCCCTAAAGCAAATACCATTTGCATGTACACAGCCTCTGCTCTTAAATTAGAGCTCAAAATACTTTGGTCATGAATCTGTGGTTGAAATGAGGCAAACATTGGTAGCAGCACCAGAGGCTATTATCACATATCCGTGATAGTTGTAATTAAAAAATCCAATTAGCCACATTTGGGACATTTTTATCAACAGTGCAATCTGTGGCTTACATTTGGAGGCATGGGAACAATGCCTTTAGTTTACAAGAATGCAGAATGGAGATACTTGGAAAATGATAGAAACCTGAACACCTGACAAAGGGAAACCCTGAAGACAATGTCTAGGATTGGGTTAATTTCTCAGGACCCTCTGAAGTTTGTGACAGAAGAAAACGGGCTGGTACTCAAGGACAAGGGGCAACAGAGCAGGGACAGATCAGGGGAGAGCTGCCCAGGATCCTCCCCAGCACACGGCTGGCTGTATCTCCGTGGGGTCCCAGGCTGCAGCTGCTTCTGCGGGGCCCAGGGTGCCACTGCTCCCCTTTCCCAGCAACTGCACAGAGCAGGGAAGCCCAGCCCGACAGGTCCCTCAGGGTGTTTCTCTTTTTACATGTGCATGCTGGCCAGCAATGCATGCAGTTATTGGCCAGCTTCCTGGGCTGCTAGGGCAAGGCGAGAGTTTAAATTGCCAGGTGGTACTTTTTATATACACCTCTGGGGGCAAACTTGTAATCCTGAGGTGTGAACTGCTGGTGTCTCCCCACAGAGGAGCCACTGAGGGCAGAGAAGGGCCCTCCACAGCAGCTCAGCACAACACTCCTTTGCTAAAAGTAAGGTTTTGTTCTTGAAAGCTGTTCCTGACTTGAGGCCATGTAGGATGCTATGGAGTTAAACTGCTAACTTACTTGAAGACTACCGTAGAGCCTGGCTGGCTTCAGCGCGTTCCAACCGCAGGACATGTACGCCACAGAACCAACACTTGGGAGCCCCCTACCCCACCCTGCTGAGTCTTTCCTGGTCCACCACACATATCCTCCCAGAAAGCCCGAGCAAGCAAGGCCCTGGAACCCTTTATCCACAGAGGAAACTGAAGCTTGGAAAGCATCTCTTTAAAGCTTCCACAGCAAAGGTGACAGGATTCTGCCCAGTTCTGTCTTGACAAGGAACCCATGGTTTCTGGTTAGAGTTGAGCATCAGAAATACCATGGGGCCTTCTGAAGACCCCCTTCCTCAATCCCCGAGCTGGACTCATAACCTGCAGAGGAGGGAGCATAACTGGTAAATGCAAAACTTGAAAACAGGCTCGGACCCATACCTGAAGCTGCAGGTACTTGGGAGACTGAAGCAAGAAACTGCAAGCTCAAGGCCAGTCTGGGCAACTTAGTGAGACTATCTCAAGATAAGTGATAAGGGTGGGAGAGATAGCTCAGCACACTAAGCCCCTGCTCAGGCAAGTGCAGGGACCTGTATTCGAGCCCGGGTACCCCATGCTGTGCCAGTTCCACCCTTGGGCGTGCTGAGCCAGCGACCTAGTCTGGGCATGGTGGCCCACGCCTGTAATCCCAGTGCTGGGGAGGCTGAAAACAGGAGGATTAGAGTCCCAGCTATACAGTAAGACCCTGTACCAAATAAATTTTAAAAAAACCCAAAAAACTATAAAAGGGGCTGGGAATGTAGCTCAGTGGTAGAGCACCTGGGCTTTGATTCCAGCCGATGCTGATGTGAGCTCTATTCACAGCTCTTGTGCACAGAGCAGGGGAGGCCTTGCTCTGCGCCCTGCACATGGCGCAGTAAGCCAGCTCTTGAGATACGACAAATACATCTTTGGCAAATGGAGTATGGCTTTAGGCTGGCTTCATCTCTGGGATGACAAAGTGCCTTTAATTGAACTTGTTTGTTCTGGCGGGTCTTGGTTGGCTCCAAACAGTCTGTGAGAGGCACCTCGCCTGCCAGCGTGAGCCTGTCTCATCTCTGGGTCCCAGCTCATTGGTGAGAGGCGGGAGCACAACACGTCCCTATAACAGACCTGAGATGGACATGGCCTACGGGGGAGTTCAGCCAGCACAGGCCTGCGAGGAACCCTCGCTCCCCTGCCTGCAGTTTCTCCTGGTGATCAGGACACACACTAGTCGCTTCCTCACAGGCCTGTCAGGGAAATGACAGCTAACATATGCCTAGAGTAACAATTCCGAGCAAGTATGACAAAGGTGATGAATTAAAATAAGAGACTCTGATCTGATAGTCAAAAGATTTCTATAACAGAAAAAAACACAATCCAATGTGAGAAAGGAAATACAATCCTCACATTTGGAGAATCCTGCTTCAGCTCAGAATATTTCAGAAGATAGCAAACTCTCTGCAGCACTTTCATTTCTGGGGTATTTTTCAAACATGGGGTAGAGTCTCAGTGTTCCAGTAATGCACGAGGCTGTTGAAGAGGCAACAGTGTGGACAGCCACATGGCAGAGACTGTCCAGGGCTGCAGCAGGCCAAGGAGAGACGGGGTGGTGGCCTGCACATGCCAGCTCTGAGTCCTACACTAGGAAATGCTCCCTTGGGAAACAGCAGCCCCCAGGGATTGAACAGTGGGCAGAAAAGAGGCAGGCAGCAGAATAGGGGGGCCCCTACAGTCCAGACAGCAGCGAAGATCAGACACAGAGGAGGGTCGACTGTGGTACTCACCCCGTGTTTAACAGTTTTTGCAGCGTGGGCAGCTTTTTTCTTTGCATCATAATGAGTAAGGATGTCAATAATGGCCATGAAGTACACCTCTTTCCTAGGTGAATCTGTAACGAAGAATGACAGCTGTGCAGTGAATGAGACGAACGTGGTCCCCTGCCCGGCTCCCTGGACCCACTCCTTTTTCATATAAGGATCTTAAAAAGGGACATTATAACCCTAGGATGCTGACTGGTCCATGTGTGGGATTGAGTGCTTTTACTTTTACTCATTAATCTGGACTTTCTTTAATTATATTGTAATTTCTTTGGTGCAAAGGGAACACTATTTTTAAAATGTTCTTTAAAACCAGTAGAACAAATTATGCTTATTAAATCTTTTCTACCATTAGGTGCACTGCTTATAATTCTCATTCGATATATTATTAAATCTGGATAAAAGATTGTATACATTACCAACTTTTCATATTTTAGTGTTTCAGATATAAATGGTAAAAATGTGCTCTACATCTCATTTTCTTTCTTTTTTTATATCTCATTTTCTGCAGAGAATAATTTTGATAGGCAGCCCGATGTAGCAGAGCACACCTGTAATCCCAACAGCCAGGCTGCTGAGGCAGGTGCATCACTGTGAGTCCAAGGCCAGCCTGGCTACACAGCAAGACCCTGTCTCATCCTCCCTTCCCCCTAAAGAGGAAAATACAACTCAAACCCACTTGATGTACCACCTGAGACTTAAAACAATGAACCATGTGTGGGCCACTTTCACAATCCTCTGTAAAATTGTTGCATTTTTTGTGGCTAAGGTAGAATGTGACCTTCCTTCAAACACCCAAGCACCTAGATGCTGGGCATGGAGGGTCCACTGGCTGAGAAGAGGTCACAGAGCTCTTCTGGAGGAGGACAGGAGCAGACATGAGGTCCTCACACCATGCCCTGGGTCATGGGGTCACACGTGAGCTCAGGAGAGTCTCTGATATTTCTGACATCCTCACAGAAGACAGAATGTTCAAATTTTTTCCGAACATTTCTCTTATGTGTTATCTGTGTGTGAGTGCATGTGTGTGTTGTGTAGTCCTTTAACACACACTTGTCCCCAAATTGATGTCCTTGGACCCTGCAGGATGGGTCTCAGAGGATAGCTAACCTGGACCTGGGCTGTGGCTACTACAGACCAGAATGCAAAGTTCAAAGCTCTTTGTGGGCAAAAAGCACCAACTGTAACTAAACTTACTCTCATGACATTTAATTCCATACACATCAATGTTGGGGTCAAACTCGCCGGGAGCCAAGGGTGGTGAGCTGTTCAGCGTGTTCCCGGGGCTGTCTGGAGGGGTGCCGACTGGGTGGGTGCCATCACTCTCCCCCTCCTCCTCCCCGTCATTCTCCTCACACTCCACCTCCTCCTGTTCAGCTCGCTCCACGTCGTGAATGCCCACTAGAAGGCTGTAATCCATGAGCTTCAACTGGGCAAGAAACTGGGGGTGGTGGGGGGAAGAGGTCAGTTATTTCTGAATTGCCAAGATTTAATGAACGTCTACGTTAGGCAGGAGGAGCACAAGTTCAAACCTAATCTGGCAACTTATCAACTTAGTAAGACCGTGTTTCAAAATAAAAAAATATAAAAAAGAGGGTGGGCATAACTCAGTGCAAAGCTCCTCAGTTTAGTCTTTAGCACTGGTAAACACACACACACACACCCCAGATTTAATGAACAAAGTCAGGAAAACCTGCACAGCTGCCAGGGCTCGGGGTGCTGGATCTCCTGAGAGCAGTTCTCTTGCTTCCAGGCTCTTTCTGTTCCTGAAACTTGGCCTTGCTCTTCAGGCTGGTTGAGTTCTGGGCTGATTTACCCCAGAACGCAAAGCTGGCAGCTGAGGCCTGCATGAACCACATGGAGCGCAGACTACCACCAAGACCAAGGAACTGCTGAGAGACACAGGAGGCTGCTCCCCGGCAATGAACACTAGCTGAAGGGAAACTCTAGGGCCTTGCCCAGTAGCTCCCAGCACAGCCTCTCCACACGGTTTGGGTGGGTACTCTGAAATCCAGCACATGGACTTCAGGTGATTATGCTGTCCGTTACCAAGAAGTAAAGGCCCAGTGTCCCAGTCATGTCAGCATTTTGGTGAGTAACGCAGTCCCTCCATCCCACTCAGCTCCCTGCTGATGGAGGAACAGGCCAAAAGATGCCAGAGATGCTCAGCTTCCACAAGGCACAGCAGGTACCAGGTGCTGTCCTCTCTTTGCAGCCTGGTTCAGTCACCTGAGAGCATGCTGTGAGGCAGGCCTGAGCTTGTGTGCTTGCCTGTTCCTGTCTGCTGAGTTCTTTCTTAAGCAGGGGCTGCACCCAGACATTTGGCATCAAGGAAGTGTGCTCTTCTCACTGGCCCACTGATGGGATTTGGGCTGGGACTCCCCAGTCCCTACTGGGCTGGCTCTGCACAGGGGCCAGTTCCACCCCGACTGCAGGCTGGGGTCTAGAAGGCGTGTGGCCTGCAGCACACAGCACCATGCCTGCTCAGGGTGCAGAGCAGCTTACTGGGCTTAGGCTCTTCAGACAGGATTTGGGCCCAAGATTCCCCATATGCTCCGAGCACACAAACATATCGCTTGAGCTTCTGGCTGCAAATGAAATGAGTCTGAAATACAGAGACCTGCAGGGTGCTTTCTTTTTTATGAGCCTGCCAGAACTCAACCAGGTTTCAGCCCTGAGCAAGAAGCCACATTCCCCTGAACAAAGAGAGCTCTGGGGTGCAGGCCTGTTCCAAGGCCCCTAGCTGCCTGCCTCCCAGGCCTCCACCTGTCCATGGCCCAGGCATCTTGCTCTCCCCGCAGCCCGTCCTTAGCTCCCAGTTAGCTGCCTTCTATGACAAAGCCCATAGCACCAGCTGAATGCTCCCGTTTGCTGAGTGGAGAAGAAAGAATGCATATAGATCTTACATTTGGGTCCTGAAATGAGGTAGGAGAGCTGTGTTTATTATCTAAAAGCAGACAGAAGCAAACCTCTCCCCTAAGCAGGCGCAGAGCTCACATGCAGCCTCATACTTTCATGGGGCTTCAGAGAGAGGAAGGTACTCTTCTTCCTCATGACTTCCCCCAACTCCTCACTGTGATGATGGCAGGCTTGCTTCCCATACTCAGACGCTGCTCAGCTGCCCACAACCCTGGCCCGGAGCACGAGGCCAGGACAGTGTGGGGGCAGCTGCCCCGTCCCAGGCCGAGAGTAACATAAGAGGGCGCTGCTTCCAACCTCTACCAATGCAGGGCCTGGCCCCAGCCCAAGAGCTGCAGCTCTGGTCTGCAGGGCTGTGGCTCGAGGACACGGAAGACAACAAAGAGCCACATGAGATGGTGCCCAGGGCACAGAGCTCTAAGGGTGCACACAGGAGCCCCCAGAGTGTGTACCGCACCACCTCCAGGCTGTGCTCAAGCAGCTATCCCTGATGTTGTTCTTTACACTTTAGAAGGAAGACAATGTGTTAAAATCAGCTGGTCTGATTACATTAATGAGCTCTCTGAGTCCCTGGAGGGGGTCACAGCTCCATGCCTGCTGATGAGATTCTGGCCCTGCTCCCCTTTGAAGGGCCTTGTGGGCCTCCTGTCTTAGAAGTGAACTTGGAAAACACTGGTCAGAAGGATCTGACCACATTCTGGCTGTCTGGATGTGTGACCGGAGAGGTGCTCTTGGTGGCCTACTTCTGCCCAGCTGTTGTCCCAGGTCTCTGGGAAGCTGTACCTGGGCCTGAGCACAGCCTCTGGGCCAGTGTCTCCTCGGCCTCCTCCACTGTTCCCTGCCATTTCCAGCAGTTGGGGCACAGATGGAGGTAGCATCACCACCTTGAGTCCTATATGCTGGTGTGCAGTGGGGGTGCCTGGATCAGCCTGAGCAGTGGCGGGGGTAGGGGAGTCTTTCTCCCCATCTCCACTCCTTCTGGTGCCTAGGGCATCCCTGTGACCAGCTGGGTGCAGGCTAAACTTCCCCTTCTAGCCCTCCAAAAAGGAAAAATTATTTTCAGAATGCAAATCTGGTCATGTCATGCATCTGCTTCAGTCCTTTCACTGTGGTCCAATTTCTCACAGAACAGGAACAAAGCTCTCATATGGCCAGCTTGGCTCCTCCCACCTGTACCGAGTGCCTCCCCTAGACCTTCAGGCCCCAGCCATGTGGTGCCTGTCAGGGTACCCGGGCTGCGCTTCTGCTGAGGCCTGCGGCTTGGCTGCATTCTGCTGGTGGATGTGGGTGTCTCCTCTTCTAGCAAAGCAGCCTCAGGACGGGCTCTGGCTCAATGTGTTCCAGACTTCGAGCACATGGGAGTTCAGACCAGCAAATGCATGGTGTTCCTCCTTCCCCACCTCTCAACACCCTCTAGCTCTTCCTACCCCCTTCCTTGTCAAACTACCCAAACCAAGATACAGCAAAAGCAAAGCAACCATAGACACCTCGCTTGGCACCCCCGCTGTCCTGTCTGGGATGTGCTTACTCTGATTACTACAGAAGAGGGCTATTCTCTGCCTCTCATGGCCAATGCAGCTTCAGGTCCCAGAGCTAGGAGTGTCCTGGGATGAACCCGGCCTGCTGGTGACCCAAGCAGGCAAGTTTCTGGGCCCCCGCTCTCCCTAGAGCCCCAGGCCTGTGGTTGGACCCTGCTTAGACCCTGCCTCCAATAAGGCAAAGGCACAGGGCTGGTTAGTTTTGAGGGTAACCCACAAAACCCACAATGAAAGACAAGAGCCTCTCAGGAGCAAAGCTGTTCAGTGGGCCTGGGAAGACAGGAAACCTGGGTGTCACACCCGCTTTCAGATCTGCAAGGTCAAGGCAGAAACGGGAGCAAGAGTGGGATGAAGGAGACGAGAGTTAAGGTTTTGCAGATAAGAAGGACCCATTTATTCTTCTCTAAAGGATCTCCTTTTTTGTGTGGTGCTGGGGATTGAAATCATGGCCTTGAGCATGTGAGTCAAATGCTCTTCCTCTGAGCCACATCTCCCGCCTCTGACAAGCTTAAGAAACCAAGGCAGCTGGCCATGGTGGCATACGTCTGTGATCTTACTACTCGGGAGGCTGAGGCAGGAGGACAGCTGTGAGTTCAAGGCTAGCCTGGGCTATCAAGTGAGCTCAAGGGCAGTATGACCTAAAAGTAAGACCTCAGAGCAAAACAAAAAATACAAAAGAAAGTTAAAAAAAGAAAGCCATGCAAGTCAGAGGCAGTTGCGTCTTCCTTGTCTCGTGTATTCTGTCCCTGGAGAAGCCCACCTGTTTGTACCTTGGCTATTCTTACTGTAAAATGGGATAATGGTGCCCATGTCATAGGCCAAGCCAGAGCATTTAACACCGCTGAGGCAAAGAGAGTGGCGCCCAGCACGTGACGATGGAATGGCTATCTGCGCTGCTGACAGTGTGGTTCTGATAGTGGCCTTTTCCCCTCCAGGGGAGACAGGCTCTGGCTGCAGGCTAAGACAGATGCCTGGAAGCCTGCTGCCTCACTGCTGCTCACCTTGCGTACTGTTCTTCTGCCTCTGCTGGAGCACACTGGAGAGAGGCAGGGTGGTTCATTCAGGAATCATGATAAAGATGATTCCTGCCAGGCAATCACAAGGCTGCTGCGGACTAGAAGTTTGTGGTGAGAGCAGAGCCAGGCTGGGGCTCCGCTAACACTGGACAGTGAGGACACATCTGCTCCACCATCATCCCTTTCAGCATCTAAATGCATGTATTTATTTTTCAGTAGGTAAGATTTCAAAGTGTGCAGGTTTTTATCTTTAGTTTCCCTGGTTTTCCAACCTTCTAAGGTCTTATTATTAATAACCTGATCTGTTGTGTCATTCTCTAATCTGATTCCTTAACTAATTATGTTAAATCTTGTTTTTGTTGTTTGTTTTTTGGTGCTGGAGACAGAGCCTAGGGCCTTACCATGCTAGGTGTCTAAGCAGTGGGTACAGTGTGTCCCCCTGTGGCTCTCTGGGGTCCCATCAGGGCCACGCAGCCAAGGGGCAGTGAACAGCCCTTCACAATAGGTTCAAAGGAGCTCTGTCTGCTAACATTACTAACACGCTTGTTTTACTGAATGACCATCTCCTAACACATCTGAGGTGTAAGTTAAAATTCTAGCTGGCCCTGTTTAACATCTGACTACTTGTTAAAACTTACAGTCTTCCTCTTTTGGAGTACTTATCAAAAACAGCCTCAGCTGTGTTTTCATAAGCATTTTTAACTTTCATTTGTATCTGCAAAGGAGGGCAGTCTCTGCCAACCTCTACTTGTGGTCTGAACTTAATGGCTTCAAGTCTCTGAGTATGTAACAGTGTTTCCTAACTCTGCTTTGCATCCCTCAAACTGGGGTAGTAGCAGTAGCTACACCTGAAGAGCTGTTCTAGCACGCTGGGAAGCTGAGGCAGGAAGATCACAAATTGGACCTTGCCTGGGCAATGTAGTGAGACCCTGTTTCAAAAGTAATGAGTCTGGGCTGTAGCTCAGCAGGAAGAGCCTGCCTTCAATCCCTAGTACTGACAAAAAACGTGATGAATACATGAGAATGAGGTTTTATGTAGTCCATAGATGTTGGCTGTCAGCTGCCTGAGGGCACAGTCATCCTTCCAACATGGCTGTGCCACCACAGATATGAGACATGTGGGGGGGTGCATGGGGAAGAGCTGCATCTGGGCACCTCAGCACAGTTTTACAGGTTTGACAGGAGGATCTTAGTGTAAGCCAAAAGAGATCAAAACCACAATCACAGCTGACAAGAGGCAGGGAAGAAAGCAAAAGTGACCCGCATTCTCTATAGAGCTCTGTCTCTCTGTCTCTGTCTCTGTCTGTGTCTGTTTCTCTCTCTCCATCTATCCCTCCCTCCCTCCCTCCCTCCATCCCTCTTTCCCTTCCTTTTCTCTCCTTTCTGCAGAAAAGGCATACATGCTTAATTAACTTGCAAAACTGTCTAAACCAGAGCACCCAGAATCATATCAAAACAGAACAGAATTTCTATTATATAAAGAAGCCACTAGATTTTCAAATAACAATTCTTTTATGGGGGAAAAAAAAACTCAGATTGTTTATTGAACTACTACAAATTTAAGACTTCTACTTAATCATTATACAAAGAAAACAAACAAAAACTGCTCAGACCTTAGCAGTCAGGTCAGTCAGCTGCATTAAGAAGCATGGGACTGAAGAAAAAGGAAAACCAGATTAAATTCTGGTCTCACTTGTCAAGATCAGATGTCAAGCTACCTCACCATAATTACCTGCTTAAAAATTTAATGATGCTTCTGCATGAATTTCAAAACTAAAGACACTGTTATCAGCCATTGAAGATTTTTTTTTTTTTAATGAAAGAACACTTTATAATCTGTCTCCATTTCAACAAAACAGCTAAGTGTGAGAGCCATGTACAGGATTAAACTATCCAATCCTTTAATCAATGACATTATTAGACACAACAAAAGGGGTAAGAGGATCCTCGTGTAATTCAACTCAAAGTCTGAACTGCCTGAGTTACATCATTTCTGGAGGCTACACATCATAGTGATACACAGTCAACAAAAGAAAGTGAAAATAATTTTGAAGGGCAGGTCATGGATCACCCTAGGGCTATTTACCACAATTGCTAAAATAATATTATTCTCATGATCAAAGATTTGTTGATTAACCAGTAAAAATCGAAAAGAATATTTCCCCTATGGTTACTCTACTTAATTATCAGTTAGATCAAGTTGATGCCAAAGTAAGAGGAAATAAGTAATATGCATTTTAGCAGTAACCACTGACTGAGGAAAAAGCAATGCTTATTAATAAAAAGAGAAAAAAAGTTACATACTAAAAGCAAACACCTATTCCTACATTTTAAAATCAGATGCTTATATCCTTTACAAATAAATAATTATGCTCTAATCCAAAGACGCAGGTTATAAAGGTTAAAATAATGTAAAATATTTCATTAAATGATCTAAAAATAATCAGTAATGAACTTGGCCAACCTGACTGTCTTGCAATGAAAAGGGCTGTTAGATTAAAAAGGAAATTAAAATACTACTTCTGCCTTTGTGGGGAATCAAATGCATGACATTTATTCTTTGGCTCTAATCATATTAATTGTTTTTGTTTAATGATATGAAAAAGAAAATCTACAAAGCTCTCTAAGCAGCAGCTCTTAGGATGTGGGGAACAGTACTTCAAAGTAAAAGGAAAAAAGTGTGCGCACTCGAACAAAAGTAACAGCCAAGAGAAACCTAGTTTGGTAATTGCCTAAATTAGAATTCTTGGCACCACCTTGTAACTCAACACATTTTTAAGAAAACAAATCTTTTACTGAGTTTATCTCTAAAGAATTGAGCAAGGATTTCAACAGGAAAGCAGTAATGTTTTTCTACCCACTAAACTGATAGAATGATATCAGTTATATATTTCTAATTCTCAAACAAAACTGTATTTATCAAGAAACACATAGGACACACTGAAAGCCCTCTGGAACACTCACTTCCGACACCCTCCCTGAGACCAGTGCGCACGAGCTGCCTGTGCCGGCTTCCTGCCAGCAAGGCTGACCCTCTCTCCCTGCCTCTGGTCACAGCGCTGGTGGGAAAAGTGGTAAGCTCTAAGGCTGTGTTCACCAACAGTGAGTCGTGGTTCAGATGTCGGAATGACAGAACTGTAATAGTTACTGAACACTTTTTTGACATGCTCCACTATGTGACAGAAGCCAGCAGGTCCGGCCCCTCCTGAGTTCTCATGGCTGTGACCCTCACAGACTGGCCCCACCACAGAGGCAGAACCTGAGGGTGGCGCTGCTCAGCAAATGCTAACAGCCTTTTCTGGTGTGCATCATCCTAAAGCGAGATCATACCACTTGCGGTGAATTTGTTTCTACTGGAGCTAGAGGATGTAGAACATGCCCGTTTGTGCCTTGGCTGTAGATCTAAACAGATGGGTTACAAAGGGCCTCAAAGCTGATGGCACTGACACTGACACAATGGCGCTGGCCTTTCTATTGATCTTTCTTACCTCGACATCCTTTTTCAGTTTTTCCAGGAACATCTTTTTGTTATTGTCATCAATATAAATCTTTTGGCCTTCATTAATGAAATCGTTATCCTTTAAAGTTGGCAGTTCTTTGGCCTAAAACAAAGGAGGAAAAGAATGAGAAAGCAGTTTGAAGAACATCTAAAAAACCTGTACACCCTCCGATCCTGGAAATTTAAATTTGCCCTGTTCACAGCAGGGGTCTCACCCAAGGCAAAGAAACATGAGGTGGCCTGAGTGCCACCAGGGGGCACCAGTGAGCTGTGACGGCAGGAAGCCTTCCCACAAGGAATGGAGGGGTACACAGGATCCATAATATGGTATTTTGTAACTTGTCATTTTTTTTTTTTTT
>NDGM011098116.1:0-10434 GCA_002564305.1 Octomys mimax | reverse complement strand
ACTTCCACCACCACGTACCACAGGAAAGTTTAGTAGCCACAGCCCGCAGGCGGGGAAGGTGCTCTGCACCCATGACCCTCACAGCCACAGGCACAGACTAGAGGCACCAGCCCCAGCCCCCTGCGAAGGCTCAGCAGCTGCCATCTCTCACCCCAAGATGGCGGCTCACACTGCTGCAAGGGAAGCTGGCCAGGGCCGGCTCTCCATGGCTTGGCTGTCACGCAGAGCAGTGCACAAGATGCCGGAGCCGTGGAGGAGGGTCTGGGAGGAGAGACTTCCTGTCCATCGGAAGCACATGTGTGGCAGCAGTGAGAGCTTCTTGCTCCCCCATCCCGCTGCCTGCGGTGCTTCTTGGCCAAAGCAATTTTCACTGAGCGTGAATTTGGCATCCTCAAACCACTTGGGGTGACGTGCTGACTGCAGCTGTTCCTCCAGGACAGCAAGTGGCCTCAGCACAGAGGTGCTCCCACCTCGCTTTGCTGCCAGAGCTGGGGCTTAGCACAGGACAGCCCGCTCACAGCCCTGCCTGTGGCAGGCCCCTACCCAGCGCCTCTCTGCCTCACCAGCCTGGGGCCACCAGGGCAGGACAACAAGGACAAGTCTGAGGCCCTGATGCTGCAGCTCCCTGACCGACCAGGTGGGGCAACTGACCCACGCAGCTGCAGGTGAGGGAGGCCAGGCCCCCAAGGCCAGGTCCACGAGGTCCCTGAAGCAGCGCCGCAGCTGCAGATTAGCTCCTTTAGACGTGGCATCCCATGTGGCTTTAGGTCTGAGGAGTTGTCAGGGATGGGCAGGCAGCCCTGCAGCATGGCATGAGGAGATGCAGTGACCAAGGAGGTGCTTACCTGATGGTCCCCCTCCTGCTGGCCTCCATGTCCCTCCACAGGAGCCTGGGAGGACACGTGGACACCTCAGGCTTCCACAGCCCCACACCCCACAGAGCAGGGCTCCTACATGAACTCACCACGTGTGCCCTGCACTCTGCAAAGGCCATCAGGGCTGCTCTGAGCTGGGCACATGGTGGGGTGGCATGAACGCCGCCTCCAGTTGCGGAGCTCTGAGCCTGCAATGGCGGTGGCCCAGTCTGAGAGCCTCCAGTCTCCCTGCTGCCTGACGTTTTGAGCACAGCTCAGCAGAGGTTTGTGCCCTGCACCTGCCCCAAATCCAGACCCACCAGTTAAGAGAGAGAGACAGGCAGCTATGACTCCAGGACACCTTGAAGGGACAGTCTGAGGAGAGAGACGGCGGGGCACACCGCTGCCAATCCCACTATGGCAACGGGCACTCCATGGAAAGTCACTGGCATGAGCCACCCGGCAGAGAGAGCTCACCAGAGTAATCCCAGTGCTCAGGAGGCCGAGGCAGAAGGGCTGCCGAACGTCTGGGGCCAGCCTGGGCTCAGAAGCCAGACAGCGCCTCAAACAGCGAAAACAAGCGTTCACCCTCCAGAGTGCTGCTGAGGTCCTCTTGGCAAATTCTGGTGGTCATACACATCTGTGGGACTCCAAAGAGAGCCCCAGTCCCCCAGCCACTGCAGTATCCCAGGCAGGCCTGCGAGCTGGCCCTCATCTGGCAGCCCGGCAGCGCCCGCGCTGAGGAGGCCTCTGTGCCTGCGGCGAGCACCACTTCCCGGCCGTCCGAGTCCCCCTTCAGCACCTCCCACCCCAGGTTGCCCGCATCGCTGGCAGCCGCACTCCCTGGGCCTTGCTGTACATGTGGGGCCCATTTGCAGGGCACCGTGCCTGGTAGGGGACCCGCGGGGGTGGGACGAGGGTTGGCCCTAAACGGTTCCACCTGAGAATGTGAAGGGACACCCCCCAAAGTGATGAAAGCGACCGAGAGGGGACTGCACATGCGGGGAGACAGCGGGAGCCCTGATGTGGGAGGCAGGGGGGGGGTCCTCTGCTGAGCAACAGACCCCCCAGCGAGAGGACAGGCAGCGCGGGTGCAGGGTCCCGGTCTTCACTCTTGGGTTTGCATACCAAGGAGCCTCAGGCCGGCTCTCAACCCCAGCAGCCTCAGAAGGCTGGGATCATGGGGACATTGTAGAACCCCAGCCTAGAACTGTTGGCACCCCAAGAAAGAACCAGGGACCACAGTTTGACCACCAATCTCAAGAGACTGGCAGTGACCAGCATGTGCTGGAACCCAAATCAGTACTTGGCCTCAGCTGCCCCACCCTGGGAGGGGCTGAGGCTCTGACCCATCTTCCTGCTCAGACCCAAGCCCACAGGGGATCCACCTCTGGCCACATCTGCCAAAGTCCTCCAGAGGCAATGGCAGCCACCCCCACAAGCAGGGTACACAGACCTGGCCACCCTTTATCCTAGGCTTGGTGGAAGTCATTATCACTGCCCTTCCTGTGCTTCCAGGACAATGTGCGTCCATCTACATCCCCTGGTCCTGCCTCCCTCCTCCCAGGCCCTGCAAAGGGCTGCCACACAGGACTGTCTGGGTGTGAGGTGTAGACTGGACCAGGACCCCAGCACCATTCGCTGTGCGGGTTGAGCCCTTATGGAAACTTAAACACCAAAAATCAAACAGACCCACCCTTAGACAGAGACAGAGCTCTCAAGGCGGAGACAACATGGGGTGCAGTGATCCCACACCCCAAATCACAGGAGCGCCACACTGACCCGTAGCCATGGGCACGCTGTAGATGAGCCGAGCTGCCAACTCTGGGCCACCTGAGCTTCTCACTGGGGTCTGAGGGTGACGCCGCTTCAGCCTTCAACCCCCAGACCCTCTGAGCAAGGAAAACGGAGAGGAGGAGGAGTGCCCAGGAGGCCACGGGAGCTCGCCCAGCATCAGTCTCCATCCCTAAGGCCTGGGTCGGAGGTCCCGGGCTCCCAGGTTGGCCCTGCGGGCAAGGGTACGGGATAGGGAGAGAACTTCACGAAGCCATGGCTCCACCTTCCCTGGGGTCTCTTGGGGCTTCAAAAGCTGGCCTAGATTCCCAGGAGAGGCCTGAGACGAGCCTGGCTCCTTGAAGGACAGGGTGAATCTGAGCTCTTACCCAGGGCCTGCAGCCTCTGGGTTCCCACAGGAAGATGGGGCCAGGCAGGGCCACAGGGCTGGGGACAGCCCTTCCCTACAGGGCAGGAAAGTGCACCCAGCAGAGGGAAGAGGGAGTCCGAAGACCCCTACAACATCAAAGAATCCCAGACAGAAAAGGAACCTCTTACACTTGCAGTAAGTGATGCTCCCTTTAAAAAGAAAAAGTTCAAAAAGGAAGAAACCTCACAAAGGGAAGAAGCCTTGCTCCACCTCTGGACACACGGCACAGGGAGGGGCGCGGGGGGCGGGGGGCGAAGGCGATTTATGGTCGGCAGCGCCGCACAAGCCCGGGAAGCTGCTGGAGCCACCTGGCCCAGGGCCCGCCTGCTGCCTGCAGCTTTGAAAAACAACTTCCTGTCAATAAATGTGAACAAAAGTTTGGACCCATCTTCAAAGTGATGAGCCATGCTGAAAATATGCTCCTGCAATGGAGGGGATGGGTCGCTCGCCGCTCTGGCACTCAGGAGAGTTTATAAATAACCGCTCGGCCTGCGTGGGTTATGCCTGCCTCGGGAGTGCCACGGCCCTGCACTGAGCGCAGCAGAGACCTGCAGAAGACAGGGGCCTTGCGGGCCGCACCTGGAGGGAGGGGACACGCCTCCCGCGGGACTGGCGCTGGGCACACCCAGCCGTGCCGCAGCCTCTGCCACAGCTGGGCCAGGATGACCTCTAACCAGATCCCCATTCGCATTTTGGAGGGAAAGGGGGCTCTCCATGTGGTTTCCATTGGCAGGAAAAGTGAAACCACTTGTAGGGTCCCCAGCAGACACGGTTCTTGTTATTTTAATGAGAAAGTCTACCATTAGGGGCAGTGGGGGGAAGAAACAAACGCCCGCATTTTGCCAGGGGGAGCCCTGGCAGGAACCTGCCTGGCCTTCTGCACTGCCCCTGATCCTGGGCTGCAGGAGGCAGCAGGTAGGGCAGGTGAGGGCGGGTCCCTGGCCCCACACACCACCACGAGGGTCTGGATGTCCCCATGGCGCCGAGGCCGTGGCTCTGTGGCCCGTGGTTCACAGTATACCGAGTCCAGTTACCCCGCCTAGAGCTAGCAGATGCAAGACCTCCACAGCCTCTTACAGTTCTCCAGGCTTTTCCAACGATGTTGAGTATTTGCACCTTGAATGATACGCATAAATGTTTATGAGCACCAGAGGCTTGGTGGGTCTCTATGGTTTTAGGAGGCTTGTTCTGGGGGCTTTTTGGGTTTTGTTTGTTTTGGTTTTTTGAACCAGGGTCTTGCTGTGTAGTTCAGGCTGGTCTTGAACCCACTATGTAGCCTGGACTGGCTTTGAGCTCACAGAACTCCTCCTGCAAGGGAGTCTTGGCAGGACGAAGCAGCTGGTGGGATGCTGGCCCTCCATGGTCCCTGCGTTGAGCCAGGTGGCAGGACAGGCCTGATGTCCCCGTGGGCATCCACCATGTGTCACCCAGAGAGCAGAAGGACACCACAGGCGGTGGGACACTGAGCCACACCATCCACCACACAGCTGGAAGCAGAGGCCACCAGCCCCTCCCAGCTGTGTGCTGTGGACCTGCACTGGCCTCTGCTCCCCCGTCTCTGTGATGAGCGTCACAACCGCCATCCCGGAGGTCGAGCCGCCCCGATCTGAAGCCCCTCCAGCCACATTGCAGTGAGCGCCAATTCCCGACACTTGGATGTTGGGGCCATGTCGCCAGCCAGGGGAGGACACAGTCCCCATGACTCCCTCCCTACGGTCTAAGGGCAGTGCCACCAAGAAGAGGGGCCAAGAGTCCTGCATGCCCAGGAGGAGACACCAAGCTCAGAATATCACTGGCGCCCTCACACAGCTACTGGCAGCAAGGAAAGAGAGCACCAAAGTCCAGGTGGGGCTGGGGCTGAGTGGTCAGCCTACAGGGTCGTCAGGCCTGGTTCCCTGCTGTGCCAGGCCAGGAGTAGGCACTCAAGGTCACCCAAAGGGACACAAGAGAGCGAGACCCAGGCCAGCACCCTGACATCCTGTCCCCCAGAGAGACCAGAGGCAGAGGCTTCAGCCTGCTCAGATGCTGGGGAGAGGCCCATTGCTGGGACTCCATGCAGGCCAGGAGGCTTAGGAGCCTAGAAATCCAGCCATCCCCCTTAGGACAGCACGCTCCTGGAAACCACGGTAGGAGGAATGGACTGTGGTCAGAGCACACCCTACCCTCCTAACCCAGTGGAGCACACTGGTGAGGGGGATACAAGGCTTCTCTGTCAGCCATACTGGGTATTGAGCCCAGGGCCTTTGCACCAAGCTACATCCCCAGGCCTGTTATTTCTTATTCTGCGACAGGATTTTGCTAATGATAAGCTGCCCGGGTCACACATGGTTCCTCCTGCCTCAGCCTCCCATGTGCCTGGCTGGGTGACTCCCGCTGGATCATAGGGCTGGCTGGAAGCTGGCTCAAGTCCCCTACGAGGTCGCACCACAGACCACTGGTGCGAGATCAAACATTCGACGTGCGGCCTGCACTGAGTGTGCATCGCTGGGGCACCACTGCAACAGTCCAACACGCACAGGTCGGGCCGTGCAAGTGGAGGGCCGCACGCTCTAGGAAGATCAGCATGGGAGGCAGAGTGCCTGGGTGAGTGCTACGCTGTGGGCCCTGCTCCAGGCCTTTGAAGAGGAGCAGCCACACAGTCAGAGCTCTTCTCACCTGTGCCAATCGTACACAAAGTCACCAGACACCGAGGAGTCAGGCCTGAGCCATCACTGGCCAGTGTGGGCCGCAGATCCTTCAAGGTCTGCCCCACTTCCGTGGCCCAGGAATTCCTTCTGTGTAGCCCAGTTCAGGGCTGAAAAGGCCAGGCCTTGGTCACACCCTGGCCCCAGGGCCACACCCCAGCACCAGGAGTGACTCTGGGCCAGAGTTGTTCCTTGCGCCCCACAGCTGCCTGGCCCTGAGAAGCATAAAGCCATAGAGTGAAACACACTTGGGACCCATTCTGAAGACTCCCTTGTTCACTAGGGCTTCACGTGGTCCCAGAGTGAAGCTGAAAAGGTTTCCTTCCAAGATGACCAGAGGTTTCATCACAGCCACCCAGAGTCACCCAGCTTCGAGTGCGAGAGAGCCCTGGCCTGCCCCGCATGCAGAGCACCGTCCAGAACCTGCTGTTGGCAGCGGACAAGGCACTAACTCAAAGCCCGAGGCCAGCATGCCTGCATGCGGCTCCCAGAGGACATGCAGACTCTTGCCAGGCACCAGGAGAGCTGGGGCTGGGAGCATACAGGGCAGACAGGGACTTCTGAGGCCGACTCCATGCCCACTGGGGAGGAGTCGGGGCAAGAATATCTCGGGGAAGGTCTTGGGTCCACTCTGAGAAGAGCACCCTCCCAGCACACTCAAGGGCTCCTATCCGGTGCCACGTCCCTGACGCCCCTACCTGTCGCTCCCACTCAGCCCATGCCATGACCAGGATCTCCCTCCAGCGCCCCTGTCCCTCTGTCTGGTTGTCCGCGTGTCCCGGCAGCAGCAGCTCCTCGGGGCTGCCCAGCTGCTCCCAGAGCCAGCGCCTGCTATCGGAGCTCTCAGCAGCAGCCAGGCTGATAGCAGCGGGGCAGGAAACGAGAGCATTTGCAGAACTGAATGGTGGGAGCTGGAGGTTACGCTCGGCAATCCCGGAAGCCGCTTTCCCCAAAGAGGGACCTGAGCCAAAGCAGCTGCCAACGGGAGAGGCAGGGCCAGGACTTCCAGGGGACCCTGCCCAGCTGGGGCAGCTGCACAGGCCGGGCCACCAGAGGCAGGCACTGAGGATGTGCCCAGAGGGCAGGAAGACAGAGAGGCCCTTCCTCAAATGACATTTTATAACATTTTTCTAAATATAAAAATAACAAATATTTATACCATGGAAAATTTGGAATCTATAAAAATCTGGAAATGCTGAGTTTACAAGCTGGGCTCTCGGCTTCTCACACTGTTTTCTTCAAGCCTGGGTTTCACCCACCACCCTGTTGCGAAAATGTAACTCCCCTCACTCTCTCCACATCAGACACCCGGGCTCCTTCCAGATCGTCCTGGACCACGGCCATGGGCACCTCTGTCCACAAAGCCTCCTTTCACAACACTGCACTGAGGCCACCATTCAAGGTCTAAAATGACAGACTGCTACAGGACAGAAGCATCCTCATCGACGAAAAAAGACTTCTTTTTTTTTTTTTTTTTTCGTATTTAGTAAAGGATCTACAGGGTCTCACTACATAGATCAGACTTGCAGTGATTCTCCTGTTTTCAACCTCCCGAGCGCTGGGATTACAGGCACACGCCACCACGCCCAGTCCCAATCGCCATCTGAGCACGCCCTGGGGGCAGGGCTGGCAGGGCAGGCCAGGATTGAGCTCTGGTTGCTGCACTCTGCCTAAGCGGGCACTTTAGTCCACTGAGCTATCTGGCTGGCCCAGAAAAAGGGCTTCAGTTTCACAACAGAAGTTTCTCGGCCCACAGGTGAGCTGCAAGTGGTCATTCCAATCTAACAAGTAAAGGGGACAGGGAGACAGCTCAGCGGTCTAAGTGCCTGCCTGGCAAATGCAAGCACCTGGATTCCATCCCCAGTACCACATGTTGTGCCAGCCCAGAGCTGAACTGGGTGTGGTGGCACAACCTTGTAATCCCACCGCTGGGGAGGCTGACAGGAGAATCACCACGAGTTTGAGCTGTGTAGTGACACCCTGTACCAAATAAATAAAAGATTTTTTTAAGTTTTTTAAAAAGATGTAAAAACCCAAATAAATGGAAAAATTCACACCTGTTCTGGATCCCAAACACACAATGAGGTGACAATGTGTGCAGGATTGGAGAAGGAAGGGACAGACAGGCAGACGGGGCGCCAGAGCGGTCTGAACAGAAGTCCAGCACAGAACCCACAAGCCCCTCACAGGGCCCTGCACACCTGGGAGCTTCCCCCCCTGGGCTCCACCTGCTTCTCACAGTGGACATCAGAGAGGTACTCCCTGTGCCTCTGGCAGGGAGAGGAAAAGGACCCCGTGTCCACTGGGGTTCTCCAGAGGAGCAGAATCCATAGAAAATACAGGCGGCTCAGGGGATGGGGTGGGGGAGCCCACAGTGGCTGGCTGTGCCCTGGAGGAGCCAACAGCTGTCCAGCCGGAAGTCACAGAGCAAGACAGGGATGAAGCAGCACCATCCAGAGGCCACTGTGGGAGGCTGGCAGGTGCAGCCTGCGCAAGAAGGCCGAAGACTCTGCAGCCCTGACACCGATGCCCCAAGGCAACAGCAGCTCAAGGCGCACCCACGGGAGGACAAGAGCGCCTCAAAGGGCAACGTTTCCTGCTTTTTCCGCTCCAGCCACGTCCAAGGTGGGCCTTCCTCCACTCGCCGGCCTACATGGCAATCACGCAGACCCCCAGAGCCACGCTTGACTGGTCTGGTAGGTGTGTCTACCTTCAGCCAAGCTGGTTGGCCATGCTGAATGGTCACAGAAGCACGCTGAAGCACACTGCAGCACTCTGTCCTTTACATGGCCTGCCCTCGGGAGAAACTATTTTGACAAAACCCAACCACTGGCCAAGGGGAGGGAAAATGCCCGGCCCAGCCCTGAGCCGTCCTGCACCTGGTGAAGTGGGGGACAGCCCGTGATCGCTTAGCAGGCTCACATCCAGAGGCACAGTCCCAACACAAGGTGAGCCTGCTCCTGGGCCAGGGAGCCCTGTCCCCGCCCTCGCCCACACCACCAGGGCAAAAGGCAAGGGACACAAATAGGAAGGCACAAAGCAAGCGTCAGAACCAGGCCCAGACATGGCAAGGTTGTTGAGATTATCAGACCAGGAATTTAAAAGAATCGAAGGGGCCGGGGAGATGGCTCAGTAGAATAAGTGCTTGCCTGGCAAGCACAAAGGTCTGAGTTCAAATCCCTGGTTCCGCAAAAATAAATAAATAAATAAATAAAATAATCGAGATTGATATACTAAGAGGACAAGAGCAAAGACACAAATCAGTAATCTCAGAAATGAAGGAAAGCACATCAGCACCCACAGCCATCAAGGGCTAATAAAGACAGGCTTTGGATAGTTCTCCGCCCAGAAGCGTGGTGACCTGGATGCAACGGACCGACTTCTCCCAAGAGACAATCAGCAAAACTTATATAAAACGTCCCTGCACTCCAAGCACGCTACGCCATCGCTCTTGCCACTTTCTGGAGCAGTTCTTGGTCATTTCATGATCATCTTTAGTTGTGCTGTTGTGGCTATCTTGGTGTTCTAAATTAGGGGCCAGCCAGATAGCTCTGGGGACTAAAGCGTCTGCTTAGGCAGAGCATAGCTGCTGGGGCTCGATCCCCGGCTTGCTGTGCCAGCCCTGCACCCCAGGGCACACTGAGACGGCGATTGAGACTGGGCATGGTGGCGCATGCCTGTAGCTCTTGGGAGCCTGAAAACAGGAGGATGGCTACAAGTCCGATCTATGTAGTGAGACCCTGTAGACCCTGCAGACCCTGTACCAAATACATAAAAAGTAGACAATTTGAATAAGCTTGTATGTATTTATTAATAGATTAGAATATTAATATTTATCTATTTATTAAATAAATACATAACTTCCTAATACAGAAAGCACTAGGCCAAGAGGTGTTCACTGAATTCTACCAACCACTGAATGAAGAAATTACCAGCTCTCTACCAGAAGACAGAATCTGGGGCCTGGCCCTAGCTCAGTTATTTAAGTGGCTGATTCCACTAAGCTATCAGCCTCAGGTTGCTGGAGTTTGATCCCCACAACACTCCAGCCAGCCAAAACAATGCCCCGGAGGCATTCGAGGAGTTGAGCCAAAAAAAAAAAAAAAGAAACCCCAGAAGACAGAATCAGAGAGAACGCTTTCTAATTAATTCTAATGCTTCCTAGCACCTCACTTCCTAATACTTTCTAACTTGCTTCTCCTGATTTATTTTGATGTGAGGTCAACATTACTTTAGATCAAAATAATGCAAAGAAATTACGAGAAAAGAAAGCTACAGACCACTGTCTCTCATGAATATAGGTATGAAAATCTTCAACAAATTTGAGTCCAACAGGACATAAAAATATTATACACCTCAGCCAAATAAGAATCATCACATGTACTCCAACCTTGTCCAACTTTTGAAAACCAGTGAAATCCATAACATCAATAGATTAAGGCACAAAAATCACACGATCATATCAAGACATAAAAATCATATTTGACAAGCCTTAGCATCCAGTCACGATTTTAAAAAACTCTCAGAAAACTGGAAATACGGGCAAAATCCTCCAGATGATGAAAAGTATTTACAAAAGCACCTAGAGCCAGCATCATGTTTAGTGATGCCCGTGTGTGACATATAGATGACACAACCTGCAGACACTCGTCATGCGACAGCCGAGGTCCAACCCTGCAGCCAGGTGGCTGAG
>NDGM011098113.1:0-11712 GCA_002564305.1 Octomys mimax | reverse complement strand
TCAGATCCTCTCTATATAAGCTTGTGCACTTCCGCAATAAAGTAGATCTGCGCCATCAGCGAGACTCTGCGGTCGTCAATTGCGTCGTCTCTTGCCTGCTGTGAGGCCCGCCGCCTCATTACTCCAAGAATATGGACATCTAAGAAGAGATCCCTTCCCTTAGAGAATTCTTAGTTCTGATGGAAGATGGATGATCATGGATGCAGGGCCCTTTCCCAGCCCAGAGGAAGAGAGCTGAGATCCAAAAAATGAGCAGGTGTGGCGAGAGGGGTCCAGAGAGGGATACTGCAGATGCAAAGGCCTGAGATGGGAGAAAGCAGGTGGAATAGAGGAGGAGGAACTGTATAGTAGGAATATGAAAGAAGAAAGAGGTGGAAGGAAGGAAGGAAGCAGGAAGGGAGGGAGGGAAGGAGAGAGGGAGGGAAGGGAGGGAGGGAGGGAGGGAAAAGAGGAAAGAAGGAAGGAAGAGGGGAAGGGAGGAAGGGATGGAGGGAAGGGAGGAAGGGAAGGAGGGAGGAAGGGAAGGAAGGAAGGAAGGGAGGGAAGGAAGCAAAGTGGATGGTGAAAAATAAGCCCAGGACCCTTCTATTTGGAAACCAGGAAGGGAGACACAGTCCTTCTTCTGTCCTTGTCTCAGCCTGTCCTGGTGAGCTGAACCACCCTCTTTTGTTGTTGCCTGTGTCTGCTGTTAGCCACAGAAGGCATGCGGGGTTGGCTCAGGCTACTTTAATCATCCCTCTACCCATACAACCTTTACAATTAGTGGGTTCCTTGGACCTTCACTCCGACCTTCATTTACAGGTGAGGACACTGAGTCCCAGAACCAGGAGAACCCTCACCTGGAGCTCTCCCTGCTTTAGCACACCTCCTTCCCTCCTGGTGTCTTTCAGGGCAGCTGCTGCTGCACCCTGTGTCTTCTTCAGGAAGTCCCCACAGGCCTGGCCCAGCACCTTCCATGGGGCTTCTTGCCACATTGCCTCTGCTCCAAGAGCTTTCTAGAAGCCAGTAGTGCCACTGATGGCCTCAGGCCAAGCTGATGGAATCTGTTCTGAAGTGTTTATTTTGAGAGCCAAGTGCAGTTGAGCTGCGTGTTTCTTGGCAGAGCGTGGCTGCCAACCAACTGGGCCTATGGTGGTACCCAGCTCCGTGAGTTGATTCCTGGACTGCTGAGCCGACCCAGCTGAAGCCCTGTGTCATCTGCCCTGAGCCTCTGGCAGCAGATGTTATATTCATGACCAGTAAGAAATGGGAGATGCAGGAGCCAGAAAGAACGGTTCTATTTAGCAGGGTATGTTTCTTTGCATCTCGGGGCCTCCTGTGCCATAAAGCGACAATGCTATCTGCTTCCTGGAGTTCCTGAGAGAGATTTGGGGAGCTAGAGAAGTACAAACTACTGGGCAACCAGAGGGGGCTACAGTGACAGGTTAAGGGGCAAGTGGGGCAGCCCAGGTACCTCATGACCCTCACCTTAGCATATTGGACCCCCCAAAACTGGACCAGCATGAGCACTGGGCAGCTGTCACTGTCCCCAGCACAAAGAACCCCACCTGAGCCTTTAATATTAACAACAATTTTAATGGTTAATACTGTTAGGGGCCAGAGTGCCAGGCACTTGGCTTTACAGGTGTGGTCCTAAGCAGTTTCGGGGACAAGATATTATCCATGTGTTCCAGATGGTACCAAGACCAAGCGTCACTGAAGACTGCAACCCAGGCTTCTATGTGACAAATCTGGGTGTGAGTCTGAAGCCCCCAGGCGGCCTGATCATAAAACCCCTGTTCATAATCCATATGCAAAAGAGTAAATGCACCACGAAGTATGTTCCTGCCTGAGAATCGGCCACTGGTGGAATGCAGGTTGTGGGTGCAGCATGAGGAAAAGGGACAGACGAGTCACCCCCTCAGAATACACTCATTTCAGCTCCTAGAGTGGGGAGGGGGCAGGTCTGTGGAGAGTAATAATGCTTAGCACATTGGTTATTATCTTCAACGTAGTTGAGATTACAGGACATAGGCAGGAAAACTTGATCAGACAATATAAACACAAACCTTTCTTTTCAATGAACTAATTGAAATTAGTAGTATAGCTATCTTAACTATCATATATATATATATTTTTTCTCCTTTTCCTTTCCTTCTTTTCTCATTTCTTCTATCCCAATTTCTCTTTCCTTTGAATAGATTCTTCCCATTTCCCACTATCTATTGTACATTTTGGATATCACTTACTCTTTCAGCTTCTTACACTAGGGAGACGATATGATGTTTTCACATATCACATCCATTGACCTATAAAAGTCTCCAGGTTATCCTTTATAGCTCAATAGTACTCCATTATTTAAAAATACTACATCTTTTTCATCCCTTCCTTGGGTGATGAACATTTGCGTGGTTTCCAAGATTTAGTTATTACAAATTGTGCTGCTATAAACATAGGTGTGTGTATATATTACTGTGATATGATTTTTAAAATTCTTCTGAAAACACCCAGAAGAGCAATAGCTGGGTTGAATGGGTAGTTGTAGAGTTTTGAAGAATTGCCACACTGATTTTCACCGTGGTTGTACCAGCCTGCACTCCCACCAACAGCTTTTCTGCACAGCCCCTCCAGCATTTGTTACTGGTTTACTTCTTGATAATAGCCATTCTTTCTGGAGGGGGATGGAATCTCAGCATTTTAAAAAATTAATTAATTAATTAATTATTATTATTTATTTGTATTTAGTACAGGGCCTCACTACACAGATCAGATTCATACTGATTCTCCTGTTTTCAGCTTCCCGAGGGCTGGGATTACAGGTGTGTTTCACCAGGCCAAATCTCAACTGCGTCTCAGCGCACCCCAGGGATGGGCTGGCACACCGCACCGGGGGTCACACCCCGGTCCCTGTGTCTGGCTAAGCATGTGCTTTAATCCACTGAGTTATCTGGCCAGCCTTCAGTATTGTCTTAATTTGCATCTCTATCGATCAGTGATGTTGAACACTTTTTTCATATATTTATCTGCCATTTGTATTTCTTAATCTGAGAAATGTGTATTCACCTCAGATGCCCATTTTTGGATTGGGTCTTTCAATTTGAGGGGTCTGATTTTTTCAATTATTTATTTGTTCTAGATATAAGTCCTTTGTCTGAGGGACACTTGGTTAAGATTTTTTCCCACTCTGTGAGTTGTCTTTTCACGCTATTGATGATGTCTTTTGATGTGCAAAAGCTTTCTAATAAGGTAAGATCCCAGTTGTTGACTTTTTGGAGTATTTCCTATGTTGTTTTGGTTTTGCTTATGAAGTCTCTGCCTACACCCATGACTTCAGGATGTCTACCTCCTTTCTTTTCCAGTAGATTCAGTGTTTCTGTTTTTAATATTTAGGTCTTTGATCCATGTTGACTTAAGTTTAGTGCATGGTGATAGACACAGGCTTAGTTTTAGTTTTTGGCATATAGAGACCCAGTTTTTCCAGACTGTTTGTTAAAGAGGCTATCTTTTTTTCCAGTGAATATGTTTGGCTGCTTTGTCAAAAATAAGGTGGCTGAATGTGTTTGGAGTTGTGTCTGAATGTTCTAATCTGTTCCACTGATCCTCAGGTCTTTTTTTTTTTTTTTTTCTTTGCCAGTTCCATACTGATTTTATCACAGTAGCTTTATAGTATAATTTCAGGTCAGGGATTGTGATGCCTCCTGCCTTATATTTGTTGCCCAGTGAGTTTGTTGTGTTGCGCGTGAAAGCGACTGATTTTTGAGTGTTGACTTTGTGCCCAGCTGTGCTACTGATTTTGGTTATTAAATCTAGAAGTCTCTTGGTGGAGTTTTTGGAGTCTTCCATGTAGAGTGTTGTGTTTTCTCTTCCTTTTCTATCCTTATTCCGTTTGTTTCTCTCTCTTGTCTAATTGCTCTGGCTAATGTTGCCAGAACTATATTGAATAAGAATCATGAGAGTAGACAGACTTGCATTGTTACTGATGTTCCAGTGAAAGCTTTCAGTATTCGTCCATTAAGTATGATATTGGCTGTTGGTTTCCATTAGATGGTTTTTATGGGGTTGAGGTAAAGACCATCTATTCTGATTTTCTGTAGGCTTTTTATCATGAATGAGTGTTGGAATCTGTTAAAAGATTTTTTTCTGCATCTATTGAGATGATCGTGTGATTTTCGTCTTTGATATAGTGCATTACATTTATTGATTTGTATATGTGGAAACATCCCTGAATTCCTGGAATGAATCTCCCTTGGTCATGGTGTATAATCTTCTTGATGACTTGCTGTGTTCTGCTTGCTAGTATCTTATTGAGTATTTTTGCATCTATGTTCATTATGGAGATTGGCCTGTAGTTTTCTTTTTTGGTTGGGTCTTTTCTCCAGGGATGAGTTAGGGAGCATTGCTTCCCTTTCAATTTCATTAAAGAGTTTGAGGAGTACTGGCATTAAATGTTCTCCAAATGTCTTGTAGAATTCAGCAGTGAATTCATCAGGACCTGGGTTTTACTTCATTGGTTTTTTGTTTTTGTTTTGTATTTTTAGAAAGGTCTACAGGATGCTCAGGATCTCACTACTAGATCGGACTAGTAGTGATCTGCGTGTTTACAGCCTCCCAGGAGCTGGAATTACAGGCACGTGCCACCACACCCAGTCTTAATTGCTGTCTCAGCATGCCCTGGGGGTGGGGCCGTCCCTGCAGGCCCAGGGATCAACCCCCCTGCCTCTGTGCCTGCCTGCAGGTGCTTTAATCCACTGAGTTATTTTGTTGGTAAATTTTTAATTGTATCCTCAAGCTCATCAACTGATATTGTGTTATTCAGAATTTTTATATCTTTTTGAATTAGCTTTGGTGATTCATACATTTCTAGAAATGTGTGCATTTCTTCTGTGCTTTCCATCTTACAAGTAAAGATTTTTTCAACTATTGATAACTTTGTGAATAACTTCTATAGTATCTGTAGTGATTGTACCCTTTTCATTCCTCAATGCATGAATTTGAGTCTTTTCTTTCTTTCTTTTCTTTTCTTTCTTTCTTTCTTTTTTTTCTTTGGATACAGTTGGCTAAGGATTTACCAATTTTATTTTTTCCTCAAAGAACCAACTATTTGATTCATTGATTCTTTGTATCATTTTCTTAGTCTTCATTGCATTAATTTTTACTCTGATCTTTATAGTTTTCTCCCTTGTAAGGGCTCGTCTTCTTTTTCTAGAGGCCTCAATGCAATATTAGGTTGTTTATCTGTGCTTGTTCTATTTTCTTGATGTGAGAATTCACCACTATAAATTTCCCTCTTTGAATTTCTTTCATTGTGTCCCTAACTTCTAGTATCTGTTTTCTTGTTTATTTGTAGACATTGGTTAATTTCTTCTTTCATTTGATCTGTAACCCATTGGTTGTTTGGAAGAGTTTTATTTACTTTCCATGTGCCTATGAAGTTTCTTTGGTCAATAATTTTAAATTTCATTGCACTATGGTCAGGTAATATACAAGGAATAATTTCAGTTCCTTTGCATTTACTTAAGCATGTTCAATGAGCTAGTACATAGTCTATTTTAGAGAACATCACATATACAGCTGAGAGGAATGTGTATTCTGATAATGTTGGGTGGAACCCTCTGAAAACATCTACTAAGTTCATTTCTTCACAGGTTTGGTTTACTTCTGACATTTCTGCACTGATTTTTTGTCTAGTTGATCTATCTCTATATGATAATGGGGTGTTACAGTCTCCCATTATGATTGTGTTATTAGTTGTTTGATTTATTATGTCTTTTAATAATTGTTTTATATACTTGGGTGCTCCCATGTTTTGTGCACAAATATTTATGATTGTTATCTCTTCCTCTTGAAATTTTCCCCTAACAAGTGTGGAGTGACATTCTTTATCTCTTTTGATCATTCTTAGTTTGAAGTTCACATTGTCTGCAAACAGAATAGCTGCTTCTGCTTTCATCTGGGTTTCTGTTCCAAGCAAGGTTGTTTTCCACCCTTTGATTTTCAGTCTATGAATTTCTTTTGGAGTTAAATGTGTTTCTTGTATACAGCATATTGTATAATCCATCCTGCCAGTCTATTTCTTTTGATTAGAGAATTGAGGCCATTTACGTTGATGGTTATAACCAACATGTATTGGTTTATCTGTGTCATGATATTTTCCTACTGTTGGGTCCCTGCTTTTTCCCCTATTTAGTTGTTTGCCCTGCCTGCTGGTTTTTTTCCTGTTGTTGTTCTTGGAATGTGCTCATTTTTACCTCTGACTAGAATATCTTTCAGTACACTTTGTAGCAGTGGCTTGGTGGTCATGAGTTTCTTCAGTTATTCTTTGTCAAGGAAGCATCCTATTTCTCCATTAATTTTTTTTTTGGGGTGGGGGAAGGGTGTACAGGGTGTTCAGGGTCTCACTACTAGATCAGACTCATAGTGATCTGTCTGTTTAGGGTCTCCCAAGAGCTGAGATTACAGGCACATGCCACCACGCCTAGTCTAAATCCCCATCTCAGGGCACCCTGGGGGCGGGGCCAGCACCACAGGCCTGGGGATCAAACTCCCGGCCCCTGTGTCTGCTTGTAGGCACTTTAATCCACTGAGCTATTTGGCTGGCCCTCTCCATTAATTTTGAAAGATAGCTTTTCAGGTTATATCATTCTAGGTTGGAAGCTGTTTTCTTTCAGGACTTGAAATACTTCAAGCTGTTCTTGACTTGAGATTTTTGTGTTGAGAAGTCTGCCATGATTCTGATGGTCTTTCCTTTATAGGTGATCTGTTTCTTTTTCTGTAATAGCTTTTAATGTTTTGTTCTTGGGCTGAATTTGTGGAATCTTGGATTATCATATGCCATGGTGTAGTTTTACTCTGGCCATGGCTGTTTGTAGTTCTATATACTGCATTTATTTGTATGTAAAATTCTTTTTCTGTGCTTGGGAAGTTTTCTGCCATTATTTCTGTGAAGTTTATAAAATGGCATTTGTGCCATTCCCACCTTTCTCACTGTCCCCAATAATATGTTATTTTTCTTTGCATAATCTTGTGGCTCTTGGGTTCTTTTTTTATGGTCTCTTGCTATTTTTAAGATCTCTTTCTTTTCATGATCACTAACTGCACTTCAGCCTTCAAGATTACATATTCTACTCAGCAGATTAAAGCACCTGCTTAGGCAAATGCAGGGGCCAACGTTCCATCCCCAGTGTGCTTTGCGTCCCCACTCCTGGGGTGCGCTGAGATGGCAATTGAGACTGGGCGTGGTGGCATGCACCTGCAATCCTAGCACTTGGGAGGCTGGAAACAGGAGGATCATACAAGTCGATCTGTGAAGTGAGACCCTGTAGACCCTGTACTACACAACAAGAACAATGAAAACCAAAAACAAACAAAAAAAGATCACATATACTATCTTTTCCCTTATTTAAGCTGTTGTGTATACTTTCACTGGAGGTTTTAATTTCTTGGATTTCTGTTTGGATCTGTTTCATGAATTCCATTTCTTTCCTATATAGGACATTTTTTTGTTTTCATCATTTTTCTAAGCTCATCTATTCTTTTCCCTGTGTCTTCTCTAATATCTTTGATTTTAAGCATCATTTTTTTTTTGGCATGTGAGAGATTATTTTTTCTATAGACCTTTCCACTTGTGCTTTCACTTCTTTTACTATCATTTCAGAAAGTTTCACTGTTCGAATTCCAACTTTTCCTATCTCATTGTATTCTGGGCTTGTCCTGGGTGGACTGGGGTTTTGGGGTTGCATTTTCTTCCATGTCTTATTGTTTTATCTTCTATCTTTTGTTTTGTTTTCTATGTGGATGCCTGCCAATTTCTTATGATAGCTTCCCTAGGAGACATCTGTTTTTCAGCTATGTGCTCTAGATGTGGGTGGTTCTTTATGGCTCTCCCGAGAACCTACCTTCCCAATTTGTAAAAGATGCAGTTTCTATTTGGCTTAGGACCTAATCCTTTGTTACAGGGATATGGTGGCAATTATGGCCCCATCAGATCACACAGGGGAGGAAAACTGACAATAACCTGCACAACAGCCTGACTAAAGTAGTGCAATTAATAATAATAATAGTTTCAAGTATAGCTTAACTAATGACACACTATGGCAACCATTAATCTGCTACTTCCAACCTCAGGAACAAACTCTAAAGCTGTATAACAAAACCAAACATTTACCATATATTTGTGGGCAGTGATTTTCTCCTTAGTAGAGCGACTTTTAACCTTTTTGGGGGTGGATAAAGATGGGTAGGGCACAAGATAAAGTGATGAATGAGGTCAAATAGAGTAGATACAAAAAGGCTGGGAGTCAAAGGATGACCACCTGAATTTTGGGAAACTAGGGGACATAAGAGGGAAAAATGAAATAGACGGTGAAGAAATAATCAGAAAGCGAAGAGACAATGTTTAGTAACTTACAAGTTTAAATTCAAAAAGTAGGAAAGAGAAGAAGAGGATCAATAGAAGAAAATGAAAAGAGAGAAGAAACCTAAGTGTGAAAAAAAGAAGATATAAGAGAATGGAAAAGAAAGGAAAAAAGAAGGAAAGAATGTTGACCTAAAAGAGAGAAGAGAGAAGAGAGAAGAAAAAAAAGTCCAAAATAACCACACAATGCAAGACAAAACAAGATAGCTTCCAACCAGACAAGAAATGGGCAGTCAATTAGGCAAACAAGGGAGGATAGAAATAGTAAAATGCCTCTGTTGTTGACAGTTCTGTGATGGTGTCCATGTCAGATCTCAGCAGTGCGCTGCGTCCTCCAGCCAGGCTTGCCCCAGAAGTTGCGCTGGGTGCGGGGCTGATCTGCGCCTCTGGAGGTGGGGCTGGGACTGGCCTGCTGGAGCTCTCCAGAGCCCACCTGCTGGCTCCTGGCTGCTGCTTCAGATGCTTCCATGTTGCTGGTCTCGCCAACTACTCTACATGCGCACTGGCTGTCCTGGGTCTTGGGGTTCTGGTCCTCCACTCTGACAGCTGAGATGTTGAGTATGACAAAAAGGAAGTAACAGATTACTACAACTATCCAAATCTCCAGCGACCTCAGCACTGCTTGACAATCCCTTTTTGGTCTCTGCTCCAAGGTGGCTACAGGCATGGGAGGTATCAGAGCTCCAGGGACTGGGCTGTGGTTGGGTGTGAGTGGAAGGAAGGGACCCAAGGGCTTCCTCCCAAGACCGAGGCACTGCACACCTGGCCTGAAGAGGCCCAAGTCCAGAGCTTGGGCTTTGGAGGCAGACATGTCTGCATTCAGATGCATGTGCTGCAGTTACAGGATGTGGGGCATTTACCTAAGCTGTCTGCTTCCTGTTCCTCCATGATGAAATGATGATGAGGATTCCTGTCTACTCAGTGACCCATTCTGCTGGGGCGAGGGGGAAGGCAATCCATGTTCAAAGAACACAGTGAGAGGAGGAGATACTTAACTCAAAGCAGGGATCCCTAACAAGGGTTCCATTACCTTCTCATGATCCTTTTGATGCACACACCTGTGATGTGAATCTTGGACCAAAGCTTAAGATGATTCCTCAGTTTCTCTGGGGAAGCCAGGACCATGCTATCAGCCCTGGGACAATACCCACCATACATCTGCATCAGCCCTTTGACACCACTGGACTTGCACAGAGGTAACAAAACCATGGTTCATATACTGGAATTGGCTAGTTCTTATTTAGGGTGAGCATGGGTTGAAAGAAAGCATAGTTTAAAGAAGGTCTTAGAGAAGACCCATGAAGTTACTCAGGAGACTGCCAAAGAAACAGGCTGAGATGAAGGGTGGGAGCCCCACTGCAGGAAGGAGAAGGGCTGGAAGCCTTCCTGCTTGGGAGCAGAGCTGAGGGAAGACTCAGGCTGACCTG
The DNA here is from genome assembly GCA_002564305.1 of Octomys mimax. Taxonomy (NCBI): domain Eukaryota; kingdom Metazoa; phylum Chordata; class Mammalia; order Rodentia; family Octodontidae; genus Octomys; species Octomys mimax. Next base: position 1,893 of record NDGM011098113.1, on the reverse strand, counting down.
CAGTCTACTGGGGACCAAAGGACCAGAGCCGAGAAGGCTTTTCTTCTATTAGAGCCTATCTTTGTGTGGCTAACATACTACTACAGACTAGGAAATTAAAAGATCAGAATTTTTCCCCACAGTTGTGCAGCCTGGGAGGCCCAGGTTCAAGGTGCCAGTAGCTTTAGTTGTCCGAGGAGGGCTGCCCAGTAGGAGGGTGGTTCTGTGCCTTCCTCCATGCACCACAGAGGGTGAAACCCTCCAGACTCAACTGTCTTCCGAAGCCCACACCTCCCAAAGTGGTCTCACAGGGATGAAGTTTCTACATGGACTTGGGAGGAGGCATCATTGTTCAATCACTGCAGAGACAAGTGTTGGTGGAGGGAGTTGATTCAGGAAGGATGAGCTGAGGATGCCTTCTTGCCATTTTCTTGTAAAGGCCTTGTATGTATTCACTGGATTTGTTACAACCCAGGCAGCAATGGGAAATGGGAAAAAGAGGAGGGTTTTGTTGTTGTTGGAGGAGTTCCCACTTCTGGACGATGTCCCCCAGGTGAACTTTTAAGTAGGAATTTGCAAAGCCATCTTCCTGCTCCCTAAAAGGTACACAGTGCTTAAAGAGAAGGAAAATGATGGAAGGACTCACACTAGCAAACTAAGCAAAAGGCTTAGACAGGCGCAAACCCTTGACTTGAGCCTTGGGAAGCCAATGTTTGACCTCTGAGCATTTCAAAGACAGGAACCCAGCAGCTGTCCTCAGTCCTGAGCGCATGGTATTCTGCACAGAATAGGTGCTTGGCTTGTCTATAACTAGGATCTGGAAAGTGACTGCGACAGTGCACCATGCATATGCCCTGAATGTATAAAGTTATTGTCTTTACAATATTGTCTATATGGTAAACTGATTCTTTCCACTTAGCAAAATGGCTTTAAAAATATCCAGGCCACTATATGTTTTCCTTCTAAATACAACTTTTAGTGACTCCAGAGCTACCATCAACTTATAATCAATATAATCATAATCAATTAACAATTTTTACATTTCTAGATACCTGTTTCCAAGTCTTTTTGACACTACTGGTACCTTTGTGATGAATTATCTTTTACTTGAACCTGTGATTACATTTATGATTATTTTTTTCAAGATCAATCTCTAGCATTTGTGTTACTAATTGAAAGGAAACAGATACTTGTAATGACTTACAGGTATATTAACCTTCTTTACTGGAATTTTTATTTTAGCATAAAATATAAATTCATTATCTGGTAAAAGATAAATTAATGAAAATAAAAGCAGTATATTAAAGTTCTCATCAACTTTCCTCTCATTCATATATATATGTATATATATATATTCTCTTCTATAGAACCATATTTTTAATGCTTTTTAAATAGAATTAATCTATTTTGACGTACGCATTTCACTCTGCATCTTGTTTCTTTAATTTTTAATTTTTTTAAATTTTATTTTATTGAGAAACAAATATCAATGAGACAGTTTCAAAACTGACTAATAGGACAGTTTCAATAATTAATACATTGTATGTTGTTATCTTCTTAGTGGTTATCCATAGTACAAGATGCACACAGAATATCCTGTCCTGCATCTTGTTTTTTTATTTAGCATATTTCTTGAAAATTTTTTTAAAAAGAAAATTTCAGTCATTATACACACAAACACACACACAAACACACACACGTTTATGTATATGTATATATATGTAAACAACACACTACTTACAAATAGTATAGTATTTCTTAATGTGAATCTACCATTATTTTTCACCAACTTCCTGTTGATTGACATTTAATACTTTACTGTATTATTTTTAGTATTAGAAGTCTTGTGACAGGGCCCGGGAGATGGCTCAGTGGAATAAGCGCTTCCCTGGCAAGCGCAAGGGCCTGAGTTCA
>NDGM011098112.1:0-18332 GCA_002564305.1 Octomys mimax | reverse complement strand
TATATATATATAACTTCAAAATGGTCCTTCATTTATATCCCCCCTTTTTACTTGCAATAAATATTTATTCTATAACTCAAAATCAAGCAATGCGATTTTGATCTGTGCCCTTTACTTACATATCATTTAGCCTGCTTAGATTTAACTCTGAAACTGACTGCTTAAGAAATGGAGACAGTAGCCAGGGACATGGCTCAGCAGCACAGGTGACTGCATGGTAAATGCCAAGTACTGAGTTTGATCCCCGTTACAAAAACAAATAATAATAGTAATTAAATAAATTGAGATAATATATGAAATCATGGATCAGTTTGTAATTCCAGGTGACATACATCTATGTCTTAAGTGTTAACTTGTATTCTTCTGTGTTGAGCTATAGAAATGTACTCTGCTGAATCTAAATAGTTGTAAGCTAATTGAAAGAATTTCAGTGCTAATTGTAGAACACTGTGTCAGAAATGGCAAGAAGCAGGCTGTTGGTAGTGTAACAGTACAGACAGAAAATTTCTTTACACCACAAATAGCTACCCTTGTATCTTTGCATTTGCTCAGTATTCCAGTTTCAGTGAAAAAAAAAATAAAATAAAATAAAATAGTCTGATCCATCTTAAAAGAAACAGCAGGAGAGCTTTTAATTGTCTAATGATGCTGTATTGTAATCAACATCTTCATTTCTAATGCAGTCTGTGATGCTGTTAACAAAAAGGTTGGAGAGAAGATGTGGGGAAGATGAAAGTGACTAGGATGGATTCCAGCAGCAAATACTGCAACATGGACTTGGAAACATTTCCTGGCTTCAGTTGTGGATCTGTGAAAGGTTATCACCCAAGAATCTTGAACTTTTGAGTCAACAAGAACTTTTCTTTTAAGTGCTAGCCAAATAGCTCAGTGGATTAAAGCACTTGCAAACAGCAGGCGCAGGGGCCAGGGTTTGATCCATAGCCCCTGGGGTGTGCTGAAACCACAATTGAGACTCAGGGTGGTGGCACACACCTGTAATCCCAGCACTTGGGAGGCTGAAAACAGGCGAAGCACTATGAGTCTGATGTAGTAGTGAGACACTGAACACCCTGTAGACCCTTCCCTAAACTACAGAAAAAAAGAACTTCTTAAAAATTATAATTACACTTAAATATAACAACACAATGTATTTATTAATTGTACACATTAAAAATAAGAGAGGACACGCTCAATGTACAATATATGTAAATATGGAACAATTACAAGGAATCCAATAAATTTTACAATTGATATGCACCAAAAATAGTAAATATTCATGTTAACTTAAAATATATTTAATAATTTAAAATAATGATCAAATGTATTTTGTGACAGACTTTCAAAACTAAAACTATTTTGTCAGAAAAAGGTTTATTATCATGCAAGTCAAAATCAATAAATTCATTAATATGTAAGTGAAATGAATTGTTTATCAGTAAGGAAAGTCTCATGTCATTTCACTGTATATCTAGAAATAATAGAATATTGAAAATTTACACTTTATACAAATTCCCATAAATAACAAATATGCTGTTTGAATATGATTTTGTTATTGTCGTTAATTAATACATATAATGGGAAATTTGTGAATGGTAAAAATGTTTCTAATGTTGCTCTTCTGGTCTCTTGTGGCATCAATGCCAGGAAAATAAGAAAATAAACTATGTTCCTCATCTAACATTACGCTCTTTTACTTGATAAAACTGCAGAAGAGACTACTTTTTGTCATCTTAAAAATAGGTAAGGTTTTCTAAAAGTCAAAGTCAGAGATTTAAAATACAAGATGGTGAAAGCAAAGATCTGCAAGTGAAGAGAACATTGAAATCGTAAGATAATAGAGACCGTTAGCAAACCTAAAAATAGTGACAGTGACAGGACCAGCGTGGGAGGGAAGGGAGACCTGACATCAGGTGCAACCTGAATTGCCTGAAACAGCTCTTCAGCACGGTGTTACCATTTAGGTACGGTTGTGATTTTCTGATATTTATTTTTAACTCTGTGTTTTAATTGTCATGACAAATTATTGATTTTTAGTGAACAATAAAATCCATACATCTTTTTGAGGTATAGTGTGATGCTCCAGCATGTGTATGAATGGCATAGTCATCAGTTCAAGGTAGTTAGTTCATCCTTCATGGGAAGCATCTGACCATTTCTTTGTGATGAAAATATTCAAAATCTTCTCTTCGGGCTACTTTGAATTGCACAGTACTGCGAACTCTATCCGTTCTCTGGGCAAGGCAGTGCTGCCATGTATTCCTTCTATCTGTTGTAGTTTATACCCCTCGCTCAGCCTCTTCTCAGATGCCCCCGTAACCCAAGGTTTTGGTCTTTGATAACAGATATTCTGTTCTGGTCTATCAACTCATATTTTGTAGACTGAATGTAAGTGAAATCAGGGAATACTTGTATCTTTGTGTCTGATGCATTTCATTTAAGATGATTTTCCGCATTTGTCTATCTCCAAAAATGACAGTATTTTCCTTTCGATAGCTCAACAATATGGAGTTTTGAGTATATATACCATTCCTTTTTACTTTTTCACCCATTAATGGAGACCTGGTTCAAGTCCACATTCTGGGTACTGTTAGGAGTACTGCAATGAATGTGTCAGTGTGGGAAATTTTTAATAGTAGGACTACAGGACCACACCGTTAATGAGAAAACAAATATGTGTCGCATATGGACATGTAATGCATACATTTTTATCAGTTTAATATCCATCAACTATCAATGTAAAAAAGTGTTTGTGGTTGCAAAGGGCTAAATAGGCATGAATATATCTTTGGAGACACTTTTAAAAATTATTGATGGAAATGTTTTGATTGCCCATCCTTAAATCTTAGGTAAATACGGTATTTGAATATTTATTTATCCACATACCTTTTGCTTCAATTTGCAATGGCAAATCAGTTGCTAAAGTACATAGGCAAAAGGAAAACACAGAAGAGATTGAAAAGCATTGCATGGGAGAAAATAGAATGAATCCAATTCTTTTTTTTTAAAAAAAATAAATAAATAAAAAATCCTCCTATGAGTTGAGTTTGACACACTAAAATACCAGCCACTGGGGTGAATTATCTGTCCTCAAGATTCTCACTTTGAGAAATGATGACATGAAGTTCAGGGATTGGGAACAATGTGCGTCCAGAGCAAAGGGAGCATGAAGTACAACAGCAAGAGCTTGTGAAACCCTTGCAGATTAACTTTAAGATAAATTATAAAACATCTTTTTCCACATTAAAATATATCATAGAGAATCTTTTCTCATGTGTGATGATTTTTAAAATATTGATCAACAATAGGGCATTTTAAAGAGCTCTAGTAAGACAACATAAAAGAATTCCCCTACAAGTCTATTAATTTTGCAGCAGCAGAATGGGTAGATGGAACAAAGAGGCAGAGAGGCGAAAGAAAAGCGAAGAATTAGGAGGTCAAATTGAATCACTCTAATTTGCTGTTTCTACAGTGGAGCAATGTTCAAATGCTTGGACTTCATATGCTTAAGTCTAATGCTTCTCCTGGTGTAACGACTAAGGGGATCCAGATAAGTGAGAAAGAATAAAGTGAGAGACCCAGATATAGAAGCTTGCGTATTCCAGGGTTGCAGCAGAAAGTGACACAGGCTGCTGGTTGGGGAGCTGCTTAGGCATAAATAAAACATTCATAAAAACAGTCTCTACTCACTGACCGTTCAAGATGAGGGCAAGACTGCTTTAAGTATCTTACGTGGAAAAGCTACCGAAAACTATAAGAATATTATGAAGTGTGCATTTTCATAATTATGTGAAAAATTAAGGAACAGAGCTGCAAAGAGTGCTGGCATGTTGGCCAACCCACACAGAAATGAAGGTTTCATACAAGAACTTGAATCGCAGGTGAATCTATACTTCATACTTGTGGCCAAAGTATACAATTTCTATGTAGTACCTACATCTACTCCACATATAGCCCCCAATCTATATTTTGGGGGGTCTTTAATTATTTGTTTAGTGTTAGGTAAAACTGAAAATAATATATAGTATGCCTCATTAGCTATAAGTAATTACATTTGATCTGTAGTATTAATATCCCAGTGCTTTTATTGACTCCTTGGTACTTCAACTGATGTCTCAGGAATAATTTCCCTGAATCACTGGATCATGGCAAAGTTTTGCGGCTCCACATTTTAGTTCTCATTTCACTGCTACCCCTGTGATCAAGCATAGAAATAGCTACGTTGTTTTGGTGCTGACAAGAGATTGTTTTGTTTCCTGAAAGGGTACTTTGTAAACCAGTTCTGTTGACCTTAATCCAAAAGTGTGACTAATTTATAAAGTCTGAAAACATAAAAGTTCATAAGTTTAGAACAAGTTATCTTGCCAGACTCTCAAATAGCGCAATAAAGAGGACTGTTCCTGTTCTACTATTTTATATATTTTTGTATTTCTGTATTTTAGGGAAGGGTCTACAGGGTGCTTAGGGGCTCACTACTAAACCAGACTCATAATGATCCTCCGGTTTACAGCCTCCCAAGTGCTGGGATTACAGGAGTGTGCCACCACGCCCAGTCTTAGTCGTCATCACCCCGGTGGTGGGGCCAGTACAGCAGACTAGGTGATCGAACCCCTGGCCCCTGTGCCTGCTTGCAAGCACTTCAATCCACTGAGCTACTTGGCCAGCCCCTCTTCTACTACTTTAGTGTTATAGCTCTTATTTAAGAAATCAACCTTTAAAAAGTATGTTCATCATAAAATTAATCCCATAATTTCTAGTTAAGCGTCAAGTATCTTCCCTTCAACCCATGATCATTTTATTCATTATATTTATATCTGAGAATCATTTACCATGGAAATGAGGTTTGTTCAATTATGTGCTTGTCTTTCTCTCACTGCTGAGACAAAATGCTCAATGCCCAAAATTAAGGAAGGAGAGGTTTGTACAGCTCAAGTCTGTGGAGATTTCAGTCCACAGTCAACTGGCTTCAAGGCAGGTAGCATGGCACAGGGACAATTGTTCACTGGGGTGGAAGACAATAATACAACAAGAGCAAAAATGGAAGAGAAAGAGAGAGACAGAGACAGAGACAGAGAGAGAGATGGAGACAGAGACTGAGAGAGACAGACAGTGAGATACAGAGAGAGACAGAGACAGAGACAGGAGAGAGACACAGGATAGAGGGACAGAGAGAGAGAGAGAGAGAGAGAAAGAGAGAGAGACAGAGCCTCTTTTTTCCTCATATTGTATGCAGACTACTTGCCTCACACCAGTTATAATACTCACCTCATAATCCCAGCATTGGACCATGAATGAATCCCAAACCCTAGAAGACCACTCCCATGACTGCATGAAGCTTTGAGAGGACATCTAGACACAAACAGTAACAGTCCTTGAGGAATTTTTTTCTGTTTTCAAAATAAGTATGCTCTCCTGGAATCAACTGAAAAAAAAATTAGAGGTGTATAGATACATTTTAATATATTATTTTTTTATTTACTCTGCAGTGTATTTTTTCTTACATCAGAATTAAGCATCATCTTAATTATGAATGAAAATGCTACCTTACATTTAACCTTCTCACAAAAATGGATCTTTACCATATAGTCATTTTTACTGTTTTATGAATAATCCCATGGGTGTTCCTTTGTGTTATTCTCATTTAATTTTATATTTTACAAACAATCAATATTGCCATGATCTAAATAATAACAAGTGTGAGTGGATTATATATATTTTGAGTTACAAAAAGGTTGTGCACACAAATCATATAGGACCTTTAAACAAGAGTTTAAAACACCATACCACAGTCATCATGCATACTTATGTTTAAAATTAATTCTCAAAATAGCTAATTAAAGTTTTCCATAATTTATCCTATGCAAGGGTGTCTTAGAGTTGTTGAGAATAAACAGCTTAATTTGTTATAAATATTATGACATGTCAAAGAACTATTCATTATACATTGCAATGAGAATTGAAAATGATGTTTTCATTTTAAGTGTCCTGGCTAAAGAACACATCATAAAGATACTTTAACAAACAGTTAAGTGCATGTTATTTTATTGTTGTCAACGATTGGTGCTTTAAAAAATGCTTAAAGCTACAGTTATGAAGTTGATTCCCAGTTGTTTAATTTTCATTACTTCAAATGCCTCACTAAACTGTTAATTCACTTAAAGTAGCATTATTAATAATGATAGAACTCATACATCTATTGTGTGTTCTGCCTTATAAAGCATCTTAACCTTGAAAACCTATAGCATTTCTGAAATTAAAAGAGAGGGACTGACAGTATAGCGAGCACTTAGGAGTTCCAGTATGCTGCTGGTGCCTAGAAAGAAGAAAACCACTTTATTTCTTCTATTTCAGAAAATAAGGATAAAGTAGAAGCTCAAATTAGCTTGCTAGGCCACTAACCTCTCTCGAATTTCTATTCTGTATTATCCTCTTCGTCACTAGTGTTCCACTACTGATAGTCATAAAATTGAAGTCATTAGTCATGTCTTCCTAGGGGAATGGCAATGGCTGCTTTTTACGGGAAGGTCACGCGTACCAGCTTAGGAAATGCAATTGTTCTTTAGGCATCGAGGTAGGGAGAGGACTAGAAAACAGCTGAGTTCATTAAATTCAACAAGCATTTAATGAACTCTGACTATATTTAAGACTCCACATACCAGGAATTTTGCCCAATAAAAATATGAGCAACATCTGACCTCTGCCCTCTAGCAGAGAGATGCAAGGACAGACATAGCCAGAGGGGAGGAGAGCCCTTTCTAATCATTGCTATGCCACTTACATGCAGCAAAACATTTGGAAAGACAATGTATTTTTGTATTTTTGAAGGGAAAAATACTGGTCATGAAATCTTGAGTTTTCTGGGGATTAAATGAGATGAAATAAAGCAATGCTTCCCTGCTAAGTAAAACAGCTCATGCAAAAAACAGGCAACAGGAAACAAGTAAATAGATGTTTTGGAAAAGGGAAGTGACCAAGAGATGGATGAGGGAGAGGGAGATAACGCGAAAGCAGAACTGAGATGTGCTCCGCACATGTGCCCACTTCCCATGCTTATTGTGTCATAGGCTTAAGCATGTCTAAACAAAATTAAAACATAAAAATGTGAAAACAGGGGAGAGAAATACAACATGAGAACATAAAGCATTAAGGAGAGAGTAGTTCTCCAAGTAGATTTAGTGATGCTCTTGTAGGTATCTGCACTACTCAAGGAAATGCAGTCCAGTCAGAAACATGTTTAGAGATGGAACATCTGATGAACAAAACATAATAACTTCTAAACTGCAGCTGCTAATAAAAATTCTCTTATTTAGATCCATAACTTTAAAAAAGTTATTAAATTATTTTCTCCTTGTCATTTACCTATCTCACTTATCCTTATTTTCTGAAATAGAAGAAAGTAAAGTGGTTTTCTTCTTTCTAGGCACCGGCAGCATACTGGAACTCCTAAGGCTTGCTGTACTGTCAGTCCCTCCCTCTTAATCTCAGAAATGCTATAGGTTTTCAAAGTTACGAGGTTTTATAAGGCAGAACATACGATAGAAGTATGAGTTCTATCATTATTAATAATGCTACTTTAAATCCACTTGTGTTTTTTATTCCACTTGCACTAACCCCATTAAATCATGAGGGAGACATCTACTAATTAGTGTACAATTTATAAGACTTTTCATTATTCTCAAAAATAAGGAGACTTTTTTGGTTCTGCAGTGTTCTGTGCATCTGCATTATTATGAAGTTATTAGAAGACTTCTGAAAATAATAGCTAACATCATTAGGACTTTTAGAAAACATACTTCCATTTTAACATCCATGCCAAGTACAAAACAAATAAATGGGCATCTCTAAGCAAAAGCAATGGAAAGCTCTAAGTGTGGAACAATGTTAAAGGAGTCTTGAAAACTTTTGGAAATTAATCTGAGGCACTCAGAAGAATAAAAGTATGGGGTGGAGACAAGGACTCAAGCGAAATGCTAGAATTTTAAGGCCCACTTGGCATTCACTTGTGAGCTTTACTTCATGAGTGCCAGAGAGTTGCAACTAACTCATCCCTTGTACTTCAGTCAGCATTTATGAGAGAACAGATTTAATGCAAGATATACTAATATGTGAGTTTATAAGACCAGCTTTCAGTGGCCACCGCCAGAGCCAGATGAGCAGGAGTTCAGAGTCTCTCTGCATGCTGCAGAGCGGAAGGGTCCAGGCCTAGGCCTGGGGCTCATGTAGTGTCCTCAGAACTGTCTGTGCTGGAAGTCAGAAGCTGTCCCCAACGACGGCATTGTGTAGGCCTTATTTTATCCCTGCATTTCCACTTTTGTACAAAGAAATAAAACATAAACATAGATAATGAAATCTGGCCTAATCAGTTATGTTCATAGCTCCCAAGCCAAGCAAAAAAAGAAAAACTTAAAAATGTAAACATAGCTTTACATACAAATCAAAGGAGAATAAACATGATCAGAAAAAAAGCACTTGCAATGCACATGAAAACATCAGAAAAGAATTGTTAAGTAATACGGTTAAGATTTCATTATTTGTTTATTTATTTTTAATGTATTTAGTACAGGGCTTATAGGGTCTCACTACATAGTTCAGACTCATAATGATCTTCCTCTTTTCAGCCTCCCAAGCTCTGGGATTACAGGCATGCACCACCACACCCAGTCTCAATTGCCATCTCAGCACGCCCCAGGATTGGGGTGGGCCGGGCATGCTGAGATCGAACCAGGCCACTGAGCTCTGCTTAAGCAGGAGGTTTTAGTCTGCTGAGCTATCTAGCCACCCCTTAAATGAATTATGATTTTAAGCATACTGAAAGCAGAGTAAATGAAAGTAGCAAAACACTAACAGGGTTAGGAAGTGCTACATACTTCAGAAGTAACTGAACCCAGGAAGTTAAAAGACTTTTATTACAAAAATTACACTGCCCTGAATAGAGAGCTGAAGAGATCATTAGAATGTGGAATCACTTCTGCTTTGATCAGCAGAACCAATATCTTCAAAATGGATGCACTATCAGTGCAGGACCAATCAGAATACCAACGTTGTTCTGCGCAAAATTGAAAAAGCAATTATATGGTATCTGAAGAGATTAGAGTTCTCTAAACATATAACATTTTCTCATAAAAGTTCACTTCTCTTCCCTTATTCTTTTTTAAAGAAATGGAAAAAATGAATACATGTATTTTTTTCTATTTCATAATTTTAAAACTTTTATATATTCTGTAGCATACAGAATTTCTTTCCATGAATCTTTCAGTCTATTCACAAATTTTTATATACATGCACATATGGGAATGTGTGAATTTATAAATATATGTTATATTGTATAAATATGTATGTGTATGTTCCTTTGCTCATTTTAAATTATTGCCATCTGTCTTTCTCATAAAATTAATGCATTTATTATTTGTTTTATTTTTCCCACTGAAGTCCTATATTACAGGTACTTTTTAACGTATGTTCCATGTTTTAATTCTCTGTTGTTATGCTATGGGCTGTATCCTGCAGTATTCCTGGAAGGGCTAGCAATGGAGCTCAGTGGTAGAGCACAGGCCTTCTGTGCCAGAGGATACGGGTTTTATTGCCCAAAGCAGAGGTGCAGGGCCCAGGACAGGTTATATTTTATATACAATATCACATAGATTCATCTCTGAAAAAAATATGACCATAAGACAATGGCAAGGCATAATTAAAATCTTAATAAGGAAGAAAATAGAACTGATAGCAACTCTACCAGCCCAAAAGTTATAAGGGAATGAAAAGGAGATTAAAGAGATTATTTATATGTCAATTAGATTGTGTTTGAAGACTATCATAAAATCTTACCATGCTGTGTATAAAATACACATCATTTTACCTCTCTATTAAAGTTACATAGAGAGGTTGTTATGTTAAGGCAACCCATGTGGTTAGGATCCATTCTCTACTTCCTTTTGCTATAAAATCACTGGTAATTTCACAAACAAACATAGCTTTTCGGTCCTTTTTTTTTTGTATTTTAGGACAGGGTTTACAGGGCCTACAGGTTACAGGGTCTCATTGGGTAGATTGGACTCATACTGATTCTCCTGTTTGCAGCCTCTCAAGGGCTGGGATGACAGGCACACACCCCAATGCCCACTCTCAATTGCTGTCTCAGTGTGCCCCGGGGGTGGGGCTGGCAAGGCAGGCCCAGGGGTGAACTCCCAGCTCCTGAGTCTGCCTAAGCAGGTGCTTTAATCCGCTGAGCTATTTGGTCGGCCCTCTTTAATTGTAATCCAATACAGGTATATCTCAGAAAGTAAGAAACCAGCTAATAAAAAAGTAGCCTCTTACCTTTTAGGTCTAGTGTTAAAGAATTATCAAAAGTACATAATGATGTCTCACTGATAGAAACATCCATGTCGACAACTTTGCAAAGACTCTTTTGAAATGTCTATGACATTAAGGCATCTACTACTAAAAATAAAAAGGTAAAAGATAATAGGAGAAAACTGTGGGTGTGGTCCACAACCATAGAGCTATATAGCTGCAACTAAGTTATGGAAACGGACACTTGAAACAACACAGTACGTTACATCTGTCCATCATTCTGACAATGTAACTAACTACAAAATAGGAAGCAAAATTTTGATAAATATATTTGGTCATAATAATGACACATTGATCTCTTGTTTTCTCTCAGAAACTTGTCTTCTTCAGGTTAAGAAATTAGTGCAAGTCCTCAGGATAAAGGACAGATTAAATTACATCCTTTTACCTGGTATTCAATTTCCTCATTTCCTTTTCTGTTAGAAGGAAGTTAATTATAGTATAAGAACAACGTCAGAAAATTTTACATGGCTTTTATTTATAATTTGTCATGGCAAAGAGAAAATTTTGGGCAACATGCTTACCTAATAATCTCTATTTTATATATTGTTTTAAAATAATGTTATCTTCTTCTAAAGTATAGATTCTAATGAATGATATAAATTTATTTATTTTGTCTGTTTTCACAGGTACATCACTCCCTCATGGTTTAAGATTTTTAAGACAATTTTTTCTATCCTTTTTAATGCTATGTGTCTAGCTCCCAGAAGGCCCTCTGGCATATACCCGGAGATCGGGAGGGCTGACCAAGCGTGAGCTGAAGCGATCACTTTCCTCATTTCACACACGAGGAAAACAAAGTCTGTGACACAATTTGCATAAATTTAGAGGATTACGAAATCACAGAATCAGTGTTTGAACTCATGCCTGCTATTTCTAAATCTCAAATCCTTCCCAGTAAATTAAATTTCCTGTTGATTTTTTTCCTCACTAAATGATTAAAAATGTGTTTGCAAGATGGTGAAAGGCACTTAATGAGATCAGTTGAAAGTAAAAGGAAAATGACTGTTTTATCATTTTTCTTGTAGAACGGATACTATAGTTTCTAAGAATTCAAGAATCACTTCAATAAATTACTCTAAATTAAATTATATAGCATTGAAATTTTGAAAAAGAGAAACACTTGAAATTGCTTAAAGTGGCAGGTGGAACATAATTTTCAGCAATGGATTTTCAGTTCTCTAGAAATGCAAAGTTTTTCAGGCTTATAAGTGCTAAATTTTTAGTGAGCCTCTTCTATAAAACTCAGACAAGAAAAAATATTAAGACACTTGTTGAGAGCCTAAGTGAATTAGATGTAGTTTAAACATTTTTTAAAACTATGGAAAGAATTTTGTGCAAAATGTAACTTGTTCTTCAAAATTTAAGCAATGACTAAATTGTATCTAAAGGGAATGTGCTTGAAAGTTGTAAATGACTGTCAGACACTTATCAGTAGGTTACTGAAGTGAGACTATCCAGCTAGTACTTTGGAAATGCACAATTATATATTTTAAATAACTATTTAACATTATGTAGCATATTATGTTAGTATTTTTCACAGTAAAATGAATAGGTCAAAAACCAAAGTTAATAATGGAAATCATCTTTATTAAATCTTCCATATAAATTTTAAATGTAATGTTCATAATTGTTACTGATTTTCATATTTATAATTTGATAAATTAGAAATTGTTTGTACATTTAGGTAGCGCATTACCTGCAAAAATATTTGTGTATGTTACTTTCAGTTTTGTAATTTAATAGAAATTACTCAAATCAGATTTCAAGTCCCACTTACTACAAAACCTCAAAATGTCACAATCAAATTGATGTCTAAAACTGGCTATTCATGATTTTTTGAATACTGTTATGATATTTTTCAGGTAAATGATCTATGACTGAATTAAAAGAAAATTGCTATTGTTATTGTTTTAATATATACAAGGGTAGATTATTGTATTGGATTAACTGAAAAATATTGGCATTTTATTTTATTTTATTTATGGATTTCTTATTTAATTGAAAATTTGAATAACCCTTCTATTAAGTATATATTCATTCTACTTCAGTTGAAGGATTTGGAAAATAAAGAGAATTCAAAAACATAATCTGATAAAATGATGCTTCCTATTTTGATTATCTATGAGTGAAGCCTACCTTTGTTGGGTCCAAATGTGGGCTTGGAGGTGAGTGAGTCATCAAAGAGGAATTCTTTTTTGGAAGCATATGCAGCTGAAAAAAAAATAATACATATGTTTTTTTATGCCATGCCTGCTTTTAATTTATATGAAACCTAAAAAATAACAAGCCTCATGATTTCATAAAAATAAATTTGTTTCGAGTCAACCCAGCCACTATGTTATTTTGCATTATATATTTTTAAAATATAATACTAATGGCTAACACTCTTTGCAGTTTTATTATGAGCCAGGAATATTTCCACATTTTCACCTACTTAAATGCATTTAAACTGCATGAAAACCATATTAAGTAAAAGTGATTTCCTTTGGCCTATGTCAATATGAATGTAGTACATAACTTCATCTACTTCATACTGATACAATGGAAACAGTGCTGAAAAAAATCAGAAATTTCAAACCCACAGGGTGAAAAGTCTTCTACAATAAAGTATCCTAAAACATTACAGTGAGTATTTCTTTTTTTTTTTTTTTCCTATTTAACAGCAGGAGGAACTTTTATTGAGATACATCCACATAACATAAAATAATCACTTTAAGTGAAAATTCTATGCTATCAAGTATATTTACATTGTTATAAAATGTAGTTCTTTGTTTAAATTGCAAGACATTTTTGTCTTCCTAAAATAAAATAAAATCCATTATCTATGGTAGGGCTTGACGATTTGCCCCCCAACTCCTCAGCTGCCCCATAACTATCAGTATCAATGCAGTGGCATCACAATATGACAGTATTTCTACAGTCTAAGATTTTAGAATACATTTTTAACTGAAGGTTAGTTTGAATATGAATATTATCTCTATGAATAATAATATATTTTTATCTGAAAATTTTCAAACACTTTTTACTATTTGCTTTGAGGCCAGCAATCTGAATGTGCTATATTTGGAGATACTATTTCTGGGACATTTAAAAATCATTTTCTGCTTTATGTAGTTAATGTACTCTATAAGACTAAAGCTTCACTAAAGTTTCATGCACTTGCTTTCACTCTATTTAGTACCTGTTTTAAAAGTTTCTATAGACCTTCATGCAAATATAGAGAGGTGCTTCACACGTGGGGCCTTTCATTTGTCAGTATTTATCTGGAGTTTAATTTGTATTGTTTGTTGTTTTGATAAATTATATTATTGTGTTCTACTAATATATCCTGGAATATATTTGTAGAACATTTTTTTACTTGCAAGACATGTTTAAGTTGTGCTATTATGCAATTTGTGATTGCAATCTCCCAATTTAGTCATTTCACTTCTGTTATATCTTATGCTTTGTTTTGTTCTTTCCTCAGCCCTAAACAAAATTCCAGTGTTTTCTTCATTATCTGCTCTTATCTTAGTTCACTTATTTGAGTCAAATTCTAAAAGTTTTTATGGCTGTATAATGAGGTTTTTACCTGGATGAGACTAAGTTACATCCCAAAAATTGCGTTATGATTTTTATTTATATAACTTAATATGATCCTTTAAAAACTTTTCCCCAACATTGTCAAAGTAATATTAGTATATCATCCTCATCTTGCTTTCTCTTGTTTTACAGTATTTGTTTTTTGGTTTTTTTTTCTGTATTCAGGACAGGGTGTATAGCGTCTCACTGCATAGATTGGACTCGTAGTGATCCTCCTGTTTACAGCCTCCCAAATGCTGGGATTACAGGTACATGCCATGATGCCCAGTGTCAGTCACCTTCTCAGCGGGCCTCAGGGGTAGGGCTGGCACAGCAGGCTGTGGATCAACTCCTAGACCCTGTGTGTGACTAAGCAGGCACTTTAATCCTCTGAGCTATTTGGCTGGCCCCACGAAGCCTCTTATATTTCATATAAAAAAATACCAACATATAATTTTGCTAAAATTAGTAGACATTTTCAAGTTTTCATTACACACTTGATCTCGTAGAAGAATTTAATGCAGGCTTACATTTATTTTAATTTTTTTATTAAGACATTCTTATCCTTAAAACTAATTGAATGTATAGTTTGTATAGTTCAGTAACATTAAATACAATCACATTTTGTGCAGATAATCTAAACACTCCACCTTGGAGTGCAAAAGCTTTATCCACTCTATCCATCCCTTCATACCATCTACTATTTCTAGGATTTTGATTATTTCAGTTATTTTATGTGCATAGACCACAAAGTATTTGTCTTTTTAGAACCAGTTCATTAATCTCAACTTAATTTCCTTATTGAAGCTTATGATAGGATTCCCTACTTTGGACAGTCTGTGCAAATGTCACATGTGCTCAGACACAGCTCTAGTTTTATCCATTCATCTGTTGGTGGAGTTTTGTATTCTTTTCATATACTGTGTATTTTCCAGCCATGAAGAAGGAGGTATAAATTTTTCTTCAGAAGCATGTTTTGAATCTTTTGTATCCACACTGTTCAGTTCAGTGTCTAATAATATGGTGATATTTCCTTAGTTTTGGGAGGCACCCACACTTTTTTCCATAGTGGCTGCACCATTTTGCATTCCAAACAGTATTTTGCAAAAATACTGTTTTTACATTTTGCAAAACCATTTTGCATTCCAAGTGCTTAAGCTTAACTGCTTCACCAACAGTAATGATTCTCCTTTGTTGAATCTTTCTTTCATTATTTTTTTTTTATTTTAGGACAGGATTTACAGGGTGTACAGAGTCTCACTGTGTAGATCAGATTCATAATGATCCTCCTGTTTACAATCTCCCAAGTGCTGGAATTACAGGCGCGCACCACGAAGCCCAGTCTCAATCGCAGTCTCAGCGTGGCCTGGGAGTGGGGCCGGCATAGAAGGCCTGGGGATCAAACTCCGGGCCCCTGTGTCTACCTAAGCATTAGTGTTTCTTGTGAGTGTGATATAATACCATTGTGATAGTTTTATTTGCATTTATATAATGATTATTGACTATTGAGCATCATATAACATTAGCCATTTGTATACATTATTTAGATGACAGTCAATTTAATTCCTTTGCTCCTTTCTAATCAGATTTTAAGTGGTTACTAACTTGTATGACTTTCCTATTGGTTTTTATATTAACCTATTAACAGATTTGTAATTTAAAATTATGTTCTTGAATTGAATTTGTTTTCTTTACTCTCTGTGTAGTCTTCTGTTCTTTTACAAGTCATATTAAAATTTTAAGTTTTCTAACTTAATATACACATTAACACTTTATTGGTTCCTCTCTCTTTATGCAAACTTACACTGCTCGACTATTACAAGGTTAAGGAATTGTTTTCTATTTGAACATCTTTCTCTAGATATGAGTGGCTGAATTATAACTTTATGTGGCATCTATGTGTGATTATGACCTTAAACTGCCTACTAGATGCCTAACACTCAAGGCTTGATCTACACTACCCAACCTGCAATATCACCCTACATTTGAAGGCAACTCTCATTTTGGAGTCTCTGGGGGGGCTTGCACTTTCATTTACAGTCTGATATTCTATAATTTAAAGATTTTCTCTTTAAATTATATTCACTCAAAGAAGAGTACAAGAGAAAGATCAGAATATCATGGGACATTGTTTTATTTATTGACATACTTTATCACTTCATATAGGTTCTGTCCAGGAAGTTTAAAGAGTATGATATGTAATAATTATAATAAATCATGTATATCATATGCTACCAACTATGATTTTAATAGCTAAAGAGAGTTTAACTATGTGATAGTTGATCCAAATTTCTCATGAGCTTCTTAATATGGCTCATGCGTCTGCTAGTAATAGTCTTGCTTTTCTCTATTTTCTATTTTGTTCTATAAAATTGCCCCTGGCAAAAAATATTTGTATAATTTTGAATATCTTGTTTGGTATTTTAAATTTATTGGAATGGTTATGTAGTTAATAATATGCTGGTTCGCATTCAATGGGCATTTTGTTTTGTCCTCACTCTTTTGCATAACGTGGTCAATTTACAGGGTCTAAAGTGCTCCTAAAGCAGCAGAGAGGAGGAACTAAAATCGACCCTACATGTGAAAAAGGTTGTAGGTTAGCTGACTCCCATTATGGAAAATAAATTTTCAATACCGATCAGTGAAAAGCCTAAGGAGATGTATCAGGCAGATATTTACAAGTACGCACTGAAAGAAATAAAGAGTGAAAGCCTCCAAGGAGGAAGAGGCATCACCCAGCTCTTCTATGAGCATAGAACTCTAGGGGTATCTTCACATATACATGTGTTTCAAGACCAAAAGAAACCTGCTTTCACAAATGCTCAGTCAAATTTTAGCAGTTTTTCTTCTAACAAACTGAGGACTTAAAACCTTGCTCTCTATAATATAATAAACTGATTTTTAATATTTATATCAGGCATCATTTAAAAAATCTTTCAACTTTTCCTTTTTGAAACTTTAAAGACCACATGGATTTGACTTTTGTCTCTGTGAGGGGTGTATGCAGTTTCTGTTCCTTAATATAACCCAGCTAAACTGTTTTGTCACTGGTATGCACTACCTCTTCTAAGGCTGGCAGTTCTAAAACTTTGAAAGGCATGAAATTTTCAAATGGGAATAGTTTCCTAGCAATTTGCAATTCTTTACTTTCAGTATCATTTTCTTAAACTAGCGCTTCCTGTATCAATGACTACTCTAATACAAGAGACCATTTGTCAGGAATGCAAACTGCTCTGATGGGAGACAGGCTGTTGGGGCATCTAAATTCCAATTAAATGCACTGGTGAACAGTGTTGCTTCCCTTGAGAAAATGGGAACAAAAATCTTGGGCTTTAGCAGTGATTTTAAAAAATGGTTTGATTGTTAAAGCATGCTCCTTAATTTGTAGACAGTTAACTGCATTGAAAGATACTGGCTAAATAATCTACACTTCTAAAGTGAAGCATACATGGGTGGCAGAGTACTGCCGCAGATTTTTCCAAGTCAATGTGTTGTATAATTAGAATTATTCTGAAGGTAGCACAACACAACTTTGCCCATCAGGCACATGATTAAGGGCTTAAAATTAGTTCTTGTTCTAACAATGAAAAACAGGAATGTTAAAGTTTATTTTATTCTTTCATTCCTGGAGATAGATAGGTTTATTTATTTATTTATTTATTTAGCAGTAGTACATGTTTGATTTCAAGTAAATTACTTCATAGCTACAATGTTGAGATTGGCACAAGATGAGCACTGTTGTGTAAGACTTAATCAGTCATGAGCACTCTGTGAATTGGACCCCAAAATATAGAAACTTCTGGTGATTATTTACTTAATAGTATATTCTTAATTTAAGATCATCAAATTTTAACCATATGATTTGTTTCTAAAAGTTAATCAGTGAACTTTAAAGGAAAAATTATAGAGTAACTTCAACTCCTACAGAAGAAATTTTGTTTAATTTTTGCCTATTGATTTTAAATTGTTTCTTACCTTTTCAAAAGATTTTTTCCAAAATTATTTTAGCACCTGCCTGTCATCCCAACACTGGTGATTCTAGGGCAGAATGATCTTCATGAGCTCCAAGCCACTCTAGGATACATGGTGAATTCAAGGCCAGCCTGAACTAAACAGTGAGGCCCTGTCTCTAAAATTAAAAAAATAATAATAATAGTTACTTCAAAGGCTCTATTGGACTCAAATCTAAAATTAAGTTTTTGTGGTATACAGCTTATATTGCATAATAAAACATGAAAGTAGTCACCTCAAAGCTTCATGGTATTAGTTCCAAATCAGAGTGTATCACTTACCTCCTCTCTTTCCATGTGTTCTAAATTGACATAGCTTGCATTTGCGAACATGTCCACTCAGAAAATGTGTGGCTTGCTTTCGCGTACCTGGACCTATGGGCGGTGCCCACGTGGCCTACCAGGATTGGA
>NDGM011098106.1:0-18035 GCA_002564305.1 Octomys mimax | reverse complement strand
AAAGCTCTTCAGGTCTCCTCAGGCCAGACAGAAACTATAAGTATGGAAGATCCCCGCCAATGCTGACTTTTCTGTCATCCTATTCAGCATGTCCCATGTTGCCAGCATATATCTTTTTTCTTTCCACCTGCCCTGATTGAGTGTCAATGCCAAGGTCTCCCCATGAATGAGGCTGTGGACAGATAATGCATTCTCTCTGGTCTCCTGCTGACCTCTGGGAGGACTTGCTGCCACTTATGTTGACTCCTAATGGCAAAAATCTCTCTTTCTAGTGCCAGTGAGTCATTGTGTGACCTCTAATGTCTAAGATCCCTATGAGGTAGGAAGGAAAGAAGGGTGGATTCCACCACCTTTCCTTGGCTTAAAAAGTATATTCCTGTTTATATTCCTCTTTGAATGTCAGAAAAGCCAAGATAACTTGATGCCAGCATGAAGGCAGACATAGAGGGCAGAGAGCCTCCTTGTGTTGAAGCTCTTTGTCATCTGTTAGATATAATTTTTAATGTAGCCCATAATATCCCTATAGAAACCAAAACATGCAAATATTTACTTGGTTCTCAATACTACCAGACATCTGTCCAGTTTAAGAACCAAGCTACAAAAATGTCACATTATGTAAATAGAGCCATTCCTTAGCCAGTAGAGAGCTTCAAAAGAAAAATCTGAAATGCTAAAAATACTTTATTTAATCAGTGACAGAGATGAGAAGTAATATTCTTGGGTATAATCCTCATAAGGAGAAACTGGGTTTAAACAGAGCAGCAGTACTTTTTATTGCCTGCAGTGGCTCCTTGGATTCCTGCGAGAGTTTGATGACTTAGCTGAAATTGGCTTGGAGATATTTTAAGTTGATGTAATCTGTGCCTTTAACTTCCATAGCCTTTTGAAAACTGTCAGAAAGATAACTGTTCCCTGAAGTCCTCGGGTGAACACGTGAATTGGATGCTACCTTCCAGAGGCCCTTCGCCTCTGACAATTTCTGTAATGTGTCAGGGTTTGAAGCCTTGAGTATACTCCCACAGACTCCAGAGCCCACAACTTCTTTACAACATTGTGTCTATGGACATCTCTACTAGCAAGGCCATGACAGGCTCAAGACAGAAACCTGTGTGTGCACGTCTGTTATGGTTTGTGTCCAGTTGTCTCCCCAAAGCCTCATGCAGTCATGGAGTATCAGGTGGCTTCTGGAATTTGTGATTGACTCATGACCCAAGGCTGGGATTATGGCTCAGAGTACTTATGGGATTATGGGTGTGAATACTACACCAAACCTGGGACAGATAGCCTGAAGGTAGTATAAAGAGAGAGACTTACTTGTTGCTGTTACTCCTCCCATTTGCTCTTGCTCTTTACTGCCACCAAGAAATCTTGCTCTCTGTCATGTGCCACTCTGCTTTGGAGCCAGCTAAGTATGGACTGAAACCCTCAGTAACTGTGAGCCGAGCCCCTCCTTCCTTCATTTTGCATGTTGGGTATTTGTCCCAGCAATGAGAGAAGAGTAACTGAGACAATGTCCGTGCTTATGCATGCATCTGTGTTCATGTACATGTGTGTGCCTATACAGGTCCACCTTTGTACTGGATTTCTAGGAAGGGCACAGGGGCTTAGCAAGGACAGTGCCCAGTGTGGGGGCAGCTGAAGTAGTGGTGTCATCAGGCTGGAAGTGCATGCTGTGCAAGGGGACATGTGGTCCACAAAAGAAGCTGCAGGAAGTCGCCTTCCCTCTCCATTCTACCACTAGGCTGCGTTGGACCCATTTATGCATTATTTTAATGGACTTCATACTTTTGAATAATGTATATTCAATAAAAGAGGTGGAGGCAGAAGAGAGATCTGATACACCCTTCACCTAGCTTCCCTGATGGTAACACATTTCAGAATTAATACATGTGTCAAAATTCTGATGTTGATGCTGGTCTATTACAACTCACTGAAGTCCTAACTTGATTTGGATCTATCAAGTAATATTTTTCTTACCAGTATCTTTTTTTTAATGTTTCAGAACCTCATCTAGGATCCTAAGATATATTACAAATTACTTTCATTATTTAGCTAATGAATAGATCTGCAACATGGGTTTTGCAAGCTACTTGCCTGAAAAAGAGCAAGAGAAGATATACATGTAGCCCCTTGCATTGGCAGCCAACCAATCATTCATTACTGAGTCCCTGCTAGTCTGATGTTTGCATAGAAAAGTTGATGCAGAGGTCATGACTTGGCACATAGCTTGCTGTACTAAAGTCTACCTCAGAACTTGGTCCTGTTGGCTCCAGTCACCACTGGTATGTCACTGTGTTGGCCCACATGAACTAGTCAGGAAGTAGGTATCTAGTGATCCAGGTCACTTCATATCACACACGGGAATTGGCCTTGTGTGATGAAGCGACATTAATATCCTAGTTGAACCTGTGCAGCCTCAGGAGGGGAAGACCAAGAGAAGGCACTCAGGCTGGGCTGGAAGGTTAGCTCAGCAGTCTAAAGTGCTTGCTTAAGCAAAGTGCAGGGACCCTGGTTTGATCCTTGGCACCACATGCTGCACCAGCCTTGCCCCCAGGGTGGGCTGAGTTGGCCAAAGAGAAGACATTCAGGCGGTGAGGAGCAGCTTTCAAGAGCCCAGTACCACTGGGGGCACCTGCTTTACAACGCCAAGATCAGACAAGTGTGCCCACCAATGCAAGTCCACCTTCCCCACCCAGGTCTGAGGACACAACTTAAATGCTAAATCAGAAAGCAAAGTTAGTGAGCAAGAAAGCCCTCTGCTCTGCTAGAAAGGAGCATGTGCAGGTCTGAGCCACCATTCCCAGAAAACTTTTTATTTATGACTTTTGTTGTAGTTGACTTCAGTGACATCTCCTAAGTGCCATTCAGTGATGCTGAGGGCCCTGCAGGTGTGCAGAGGAGATGGATCCTGGGAGCTGTCCCAGCCCACTAGCCAGCCAGATGTGTTTCTGTCTGATTCAAAGGTACCTACTCTGGGTCCCCAAACCTCCTTCATAGACACTGCTGTACAGGTCCATTCTTTTATCCACCTGTCTTCCACAGCCTTTCACTGAGCAGCTTGTGTGCATCATGCACCTGAGGAACAAGCATAGCCCGGACAAGTGTGAGGAGACCTGCCATGGGAGGTAACTCTTCATAGGTACTATAGGGATTTGGGGGGACCGAGGGTCTGCACTGCACCAGGTCATGGTGGGCACATGGGAGCAGAATGCAGAGGCCTGGGTCCAGCTAGGAGAGAGGCAGGGGGTCCTGGAAATACGGGCTCCCACATTGGGTATTATATCTCCATATCCCAATCTACATCCCACCTGCATGTGTGGCCTGGAACTCGGGTTAGTGTGCTCCTTTCAGAATCAGACAGAAGTTACCATGGCCGAAGGCACCTTTGTTTTGTGAGACATTTTCCATATTAGACAATAAGTGGCTCCTGTAAAGCATCGATGCCAGAGCATAAGTCAAGAAGCAGAGGACTTGGGAGGATGGGAGTCTTTGCAGACCACTGGTGATTTCTGCAGCCCAGAGGATCTGTCTATGAAACTTACAGCCATGTGTTTGGCAGGGGAGTCCTGGAGCCCCTTCACTGCCCAGCTTTCAACAAGTCAGCACTGCTTCAGGTCTAAGTCTGTCTCTGTCTCTGTCTCCCTCTCTCTTCTGCCTGATTTAGCCCTTACCATATTCTACTGGTTAGCTGTTTTGAAGTTTCTTTCCCCTGTCAAGGTCCCAGTGAATTATATGGAGAAGCAACTATGCAGAGCAACTATCTGTTTTAATCTGAGGTCACTAGACTCCATCAGGGACTCCAGACTTGGGGCAAGCGGGGGTTATTGCATCAGATCACTGGTAGCCTAGTTCTCCCCAGGCAACCTGCACATGGCACAGGTATGCTCATCTTCCAAGTTTCCTGCAGGGATCAGGTACAGCAACACTGCAACGATGGTGCTCACCACAACACTCAGAGAATTTTCAGTTCTCAAAAGAGATAACAGTGAAAGATGAAAAGCTCCACTAGCCACTGGGTGTGGGATTGTTATTTCCCATCAGCACAGAATGTATGGTTATTACTTTAGTTATAATGGCTTGGAAATCATTTAGATACATCTTCTTTAGTTTGATTTTTAGTCTGTTATTTAGACAGATGTTTAAGTTGAAGTCTGGCTTCTATTTTCGTTAGGAAATCTCAGAATCCCTCCAAGCACCAGGCTTTGCTGCTGCTGTCCGTACCTTCTTCCCATCCTCCCCTCTGTGCCCTGGGGTGCTGACCTCAGGGTGGAGTACAAGTCCCTGGTTTAGACTTCAAACAAGATCTCTGCAAAGACAGCATCCAGCTGGACAGAACAACACACATCACAGTCCTTCTGCACCAAATGTTGTTCCTGCTGCAGCTCTTGCCACACACAGGTTTGTGTTCTTTGAGAATGCTGCTTTGGTCAGGCATTGGCAGAGCACAGTCATAATAAATCCAGACCCATTCCTGGGCCCACATGTTAACCTCCTAATACCCTTGCCTTTCTTCACCAGAAGAATATTCCATCTCACAGGGAGTAACAGCAGCAGCAGGTGGGGACGCACATGACCGAGGGCTCATTGGGGCCCTTCTGGCAGCCAGTCATCCACAATGCTGTGGCCAGTTCCTGATCCTGTTTGTTTTTGCACACAGGAACTAAAGGCCCTTCTCTGCCTGTAATTCTCCTATTTTCTCGGGTGCACCACAAGAACATCAATCACTGGCAGGGCCTCAGGAAGGAAAGATGTGCTCTCAGGTCTCGCCTCCAGCCTTTTGAGTCCAGATACTCATCCTTCTCCTGTCCTGCATTTCTCTGACCTGGACCCAGACACAAATAGAAAGGACCAAGTCATTTCTGGAAAGGTGTGGAGCAACAACTTGAATCTCGGTGGTGCTTTCATTGCTGTGGAAGGAGGCAAGGGCCAGCGTTCATAGAGGGGGTTTAAAACTCAGGCCTCTGTTGCAGCATCCATAAAGCTAAGGATCCAATTGGAAAAGCAGGTTCCACAGGCAGAAGTACTGGTTTTCATTCCAGCTGCACCTCACTGGATTAACTCTTAACTGCAAAAACAATTTGGTTTCCTTTTTTTTGTAAAACAAGGACACTAAAACACCTTGTGCAGACTCAGGGGGACAGAAGGGAATGGATCTCTAAAGCTCAACATCCTCTGTATCCTTCTCTCCCATTTCCACTTAACTGAATTTTGGTCACACTGAAATTTGAGCAAGAAGATAGCTTGGGAAGATGAGCTTTGCCAGAGCCGTAGATGGGACTGTGACTTTTTCTAGTGTCCCTTCCAGGGCTATACAATCACACGTGGGACTCAGGAAGTGACTGCAGGTTTCCATGGGTAGAGAAACACTTCTGCAGTGATTTGAAATTCTGGAGGACATGATCATTTTGGACATATTTGGTCACACAATGGGAAGTATTGTTAGATGGATAGTATCTCAGTTACTCCTCTCTCATTGCTGGGACAAATACCCAACACTCAAAATGAAGGAAGGAAATGTTTGTGTAGCTCACAGTTACTGGAGGTTTCAGTGCATACTCAGCTGGCTCCAAGGCAGAGCGGCACATGGCAGAGAGCAAACTTTCATGGTAGCAGCAAAGAGCAACAGAGAGCAAAGTGAGTGGCAGCAGCTCAGGCCTTAGCTAGCGTCTCTCCCCTCCTCACATTGTAATGAAGAGTATCCACCCCAGGGTTGGTGCAGCATCCACACCCATAGTAATCAATCAGGAACTCCAGAAGCTGCCCCATGAGTGCATGAGGCTTTGGGGAGACAACTAGACATAAACTATAACAAATAAGCAAGCTCTGAATGCAGTGTGCAAGAAGCTTAGATCGAGGTTCCCCTGGCATTTTCTGTGGAACCTTAGGAAAATCACACACCTCTCTTGGCTTCTGTTTGCCTCTCAGCTAATGTGTGGTTGGGAGGTTTGTCTTTGAGGCTCAAAGCCTTTGTTCATGCTGCTTTTTTATTATTAATTTTATTGAGAAACAAATAGCAATGAGACAATTTCAAAACAGGTTAGTAGGACAGTTTGAATAATTAATACATTGCATACTGTTGTCTTCATAGTGGTTACTCATAGTACAAGACACAGACATGTTCATGCTTTTCTTCCCACTTGGAAGGCCATCTCCTCCTCTCCATGCCAGCAGATAACTGCCTTCCTGAGATCGCTGGCCACATGCTTGGCATTATAGTTTCCTCTCAGATGACCCTGAAAGCCTCATGCAGTCCTAGGTGGGGCTTTTCCAGAGGTGACTGGGCCTAGAGTCCTAGAGACACTGGGATTAAATGTGTTTAACAAATGAGTCCACTGATTGGTTTGGCACCTGCTCTAAAAGCCCAGATAGAATAGGAAAGATGCAGAGAGAAGATGCTAATTGCTTGCTGTGCTGCCTTCTGCCTACCATGAGCTGTTTCTCCTCTGTAACTCCTGTCTGACATGGCTCTGTGCCTTGGAGCTAGCTGATTATAGCCAGAAACATTTACACACTGTGAATAAAATAAGCTTTTCCTCCTTGAACCTTGGGTGTCAGGTATTTCATCTAAGCAAAAGGCAAAGTGACTAACACACCCAATAGCTCTCCAGGGCACTGCCTCCAAGCTTCTGCATGGTCCTAGCACTTGTCCTTTTGCCTCCGTTTTCTCTTTACCTGCCTGCCTCTTCATTTGCATTGGTGAGCCAGTCAGGGCTGGAAGGCTGAGACCACATTGTTTTGATCTCAACCACCAAACTTTTATCTGAACAGCTCACAATGTATCATTCATAACTTAAAGAAGCCAGTACCTGAAGACCACTATAAATCAGAAGGAAAATTCCCATTGGAGCTATTGCTCTAATCAATTTGTTGTTGACCAAGGACTTAATTGTCTCACTGCAAGATTTGTGTTTTGAGTGGTCCCTCCTCCTGGAGCTATAGCTATTCCCACCTCAGCCTCTCCCTCATTGGAAAGGCCTCAGGGGGCTGTCTGCAGCTATCTTGTTCAAGGAATGAGACTTCACTAAAGTGACCTCCCACCATTAAGAAAGTAGAAATATAATGAAATTGAACATGTATGAATAAGTAAGAGTGTGTTCCACAGAGTCCTCAGTCCCAGATCATGGTGGAGGCTCTGAGTGCACCAGATTTTTCTCCAGGTAGATATCAACTGCCTCACTCTTTTGCCTTATCTATGTGCTTGTGGAAGAAGGAGCATCCCCAGAGGTAGATACAGGAGCTGAAGTTTTATAGGAACTAACTCCAGTGGAGATAAAAGGGGGAAGACTCCAGTAGCCTGCCAGAGTTGAGGAAAGAATTAAGAGGAGCCCCAGAAGTCCCTCTCTCTATTGCATTTGCATGCTGAGTATTCCATTCATACAGACACACACACACACACACACACACACACACACACACAGCAGGCAGACTCCCTGGCAAGGCCTACAGCCTATTAAGAGCCCTCCCCCCTGATGCTGACAAAGTCCCTGGCCCATGTTCCTATTGATGGATGAGACTGCCCAATGCTCAGGCTCCCCCAGACTATCAGAAAAGGAGGAGCCATTCTTTTCAGGCTCAGCAGACCATCTGGCTCAGCTCCTTGAGGGCTGATAGATGGGGGCTATTCAAGTCAGGGAGGATTATGTGCCTTAAGTACTGGCTGTCTGGCTCTTGAAGTTCAACAGAGTCATTTGTATATCAGAAGCAATTTTAACACTGGGATTCTTCCTGTCATATTGAAAATGGAAGGGTTCTGAGAGTTTCTGTGGCATTGATCTTTGGAATATTATTTTTTAAACATGATTTAAAAGTGATAAATTGGGATGCTAACTCACTTCTGATTGCTTTGGAAATATGTGATAATAACAAGTTAAAACAAATCGATGGCCATTAGCTATCAATATCTGTGTGATCTCAGAGAAAATGGCTTCTAGACTGAAATGCGGGAGTTCTGATCACCCTGGTAACAGATGACTCACAATGACAATTTTGAAAAGGTTTGATGGATAATGGGTCTGGGAACAAGTAAATGCCTAATAACTAGTACTGCTATTTTTATTACCAATAATAAGCCAGCAGTCCATGCTTATTTTTTTCCAAAGGCCACTAAGAAGGAACTAGATTGTGATCACTTTATTTTAAATTTCATTTTCCGTAAAGGAACCTGCATATGAGAAACAATGAAGAGAGGTTAAACCAGGAAGGTGAGAATTTTAATTAGGCCTCCACTTCCAGACCTGGACCCTCATTACCTCTCACCCCATTTGCTGAAAAATTCTAAGTATCTCCGTAATTTAAGGCAAACTGTTAGTTGTAAGCCCCTGTACAAATGAAAAGCCAAACACTTCTGACATTCAATGGCACAAGATAAACTTTTCCATTCCAAAGCTTANAAATAAAGGGATACAAAGGATTGAGTGTCCATTACCCATCAGTAAAAACAACTGAGACAATCTGTTGCAAATCATGCGTCGCACACGGCTTAGATGGCTCCACTCGTGCGACACCTCTGGGAGTTACAGCTTCAACAGTTTCTTTCTTGCTGGCTTTGCTCCCTCCTGGCAGGTTTCTTGAGACAATCCAAGTTGCTGGATTCTCCAAATTTCTGGGTTCTCCATCGTACCCTTGGCTTCACCCTCACAGCTTCACATACTGCTCTCGCAGGAGCACACTGCCTGGCCTCCTGGGCCTTCTGAAATCAGAGTGGAAGCCTTCTTGACCCCGCAACTCTTGTGTTTTACATGCACCTAAAACAAGCACTATGTGGATGATGCCAAGGTCTGCTGCAAGCTGCAGCAGTAGCCAGGCCTTCTTCTCTCTTGGCTGTAAGGGTTAAGTGCCTGGAAGCTATGTACACTAAATTCAATTCTAAGGAAAATAATTTCTATACTACCACCATTATGGAACACAACTCTGTACAATTTTCTCCTCAAAGTAAAGTATTTCATTGTGTAGATTGGAGGCTGAAAAGGGTGGAGACTTGCAGTTTCTTCTGATCCATAGTCAGATGTGTAATCCATTGCGCTACTGGCCCGCAGTGAGACTTGCTATTTCTTGTAATGCCCTCAGGCCTTCTTTTATATGATCCTGTTCCTTCACAGCAATGGAGATCTCAGCCCTACCTTTTTAGTCTATAGCTTTACTGGAGCTTCCTTTCTGGCCAAACTCACAACATTTTCTACCATTCTTCTGGGCTTTCCGTTCTTGATTCTCACCATAAATCTGGCTAAAACTCCCCACCAATAGCTATGCCACTGTCTCAACATTTGTCTGCCTTGACATTTCTTTGGTTTGATTAATTATCCCACAGAACTTCATCTTAGTCTCAGGCAGGCTCTGGATATCAGTAAAATGCAGACAAACTTTCTGCCAGCCCCATAACACACATCATCTTGAGTTAAACAGCCAGTATTGCTCTTTTTCACAGCATAAGCCTCCCAAGCCTTGTCTTTACAGGTTTTCTGGTCTTTTGATCTTTGACAAGAATATCCCATACAGAAAAGCTCAAGGAATTCCAACTCTATTCTTTCAGACAACATAATTGAACCTTTCCAAACTCTTCCCACAAGCCATTCCCAAAAGCTCTTGAGTGACATGGTCAGGTATATTCACACAAACAATCCCATTCGTGGTATCAAATTCTGTCTTAATTAGTTTTCTCTTGTTGCTGAGAGAAAATACCCAACACCCAAAGTTAAAAGGGGAAATATTTTATTTATCTCACAGCTTGTAGAGGTTTCCTCCCATAAGCCTCTAGCTCCAAAGCTGTGTGCCATTGCAGAGGGACAACTGTTCATGACACTGGAAGAAAGCAAAAGCAACAAGAATGAAAGGGTATGAACAAACTTATTTTCTTCTCTTATTTTGCAAGCATGTTACTCACCCTTGAGTGTGTGTATCACTCACACCACCTCTATACTTTCTCTTGCATCAGTTGAGAATGTTGGAAAGTGAGGACATTCTCTCCACTTAAACTAAACTTCTAAAGTTGACACAATGTATCAAATATTGCAACCTGGAAACTTGGAACTTGATAGAGGTCACTTCCCAGATGGCCATTCTCCTTGGAGGACAGATGATCCTCAGACAAAAGTCTCTGGGTCAAAGCCAGAAAGGGAGGACAATCTGACAATTTTGGATTTGAATTATAAGTGCTTGTCTCTGCACTGTCCCAAAGAGCTGGAACCTACCAGGATGCCTTTTCCTCTTTAATTGCTAATTTCCTAATGCTAAGATAAAAGATATATCCAGAAAGAAAATCTGAGGTACCTACCATCCCTCACTTCCTGTGTATTTGAGATCATACGTATGTTGCCAGGCACCTGGCTGCTATTGCTTTCTTTTCAATGGTTCTTTTCAATACATGATTTGTTCTAGAGAAATTACATGGTTGTAATGCTATTTCTTTCTGCTGGCAGGAAGGAAAATGGCTTCTTGGGACAAAAGATGGGAGAACATTTATTGCACACAGCCCAGCTCTTTAGGTCATTATTGTGCAACTACTCGAAGAAGCCCTTGAGTTCTGAGTTAATGCCATTGTAGATGTATTTGCAAATTTGCTTGGTGCAGTGCAGATGGATTTCTACCTGTGCTGTTTGGCTATGTCTCTTTAATTTCTTGCCACAGTTTCATGCATTATGTCAAAACACTAGGTGCTTATTATCTTTGTGAGGTCATGAGACTACTTGCTATTTGTTTATAGAAAAATACTGGATAATTTCAACCTGAGAGAACAGAAGTTTGTCTCCAAGTTGTATTAGTGAAACTTTCAGTTTGTTGAACCATTCTTCTAAAGTTTGGAATAAAAAAAATATTTTTGTATATCATATGATAAAATACAGGTTTTAAAAAATAAATATGTCATCCTTTGCATGAATATCACTCTGAGACTCTTTTTTGCACTTAGGGAGGAATAATTTAGCGTGAAAAAAAAATTCACATTTACCTAGATTATATCTTAGCATCAATGGAATCCTAGATAATGATGAAATGTAATTTGTTAAGATAAAAAAAATCTTTCAGATGAAATAGAAGAAACTACCTTCACTAAGATAAGTGACCTAGTGGATCAGTATTTAGAAAACATAGAAAGCATGGTGAAGTAGAGAACTCTGGGATGGTGAAAATGTGCCACACATTAGTAAAAGATGAATTTGCAGCCAGGAAGTGATGATGTACAGAGCTATCCTGTTAGTGGGCTGCTGCAGGTCCTGTCTCCAGGCCCTGCACATGTGACCAAGGACTATAGTTAGTGTTAAGCCTGGCAACTTGCTCACAGGAATACTGCCTCAAGGTACCGATTTTTACAGATCATACAGTGAAAGGCTCTCCATTCTCACTGTGGAACAGCAATATACCTGCACACACCTAGAACAGACCCTGTGCTTTGAATGCACTGAAACTGCAGGGCAACTGCGTATCCCTTAGCTTAGGAAGTTGTCTATGCCATTCTAAGAACCCAGAACCCTGTAAGGTAGCTGAGAGTACAGAGAGAGATGCTCAGTAAATAGTGTGGGGGCTTTGGAGGTGGAGTGGGGTATCATTTCTCAGGAGCCTAATTATAGGAAAAGGATGAAATTGTACATTTAATACATCTTTGTGACAATTGTGGCTACAAATATATTCTCTGGGTAGATCTGGAATATATTGTGGTAGTAGGTAGAACCATTTAATCAAAAGTTTAGGTCAAAAGAAAAATCAAATTTAGATATGACACAAAGGCAAGAAGTTTCCCAGACATGTGCACCATCTTCCTGGCCTGACTTAACCAGAGAGAAGCACTCTTGTCAAACTGGAAAACTTGTTCACCCAGAAACCCAGGAAGCAGGATGAAAAGTGGAGATGAACAGTAGGCTCAAAGCTTACTGGAAGAAAATGACAGGAGAGTTCTTGAAAAATTGTTAAATGAAAAACTTAGTCATGAATAAATTGAGATACACCAGCATTTGCTTTTTAACAGAGGGGAAAAAAATTCTTCAAACTCCCTTAAAAAAAAAAAGTTTGCCTGTGGCAAAGAACATTCTATAAAAGTCCACTCTGTTAGAAATTTAGATTGTTTTAGGTGTGAAATGCAATTTATTAGCTTCAGTGTTCTTGGTATCCAAGACAACAACTTCAAACACAGTTGAGAAAAACATAGAAAACATGGCCAAGAAAATGTGTCTATGTAAAAAAAAAGAAACTATGAAACTGAATAAGTAAGTAACTATGATTAGCTATCAACCTTTCTGTCCTTATCTCCAACACAAGAAATGTGCACTGACACTGTAATGAGGTTGGACATAAGCAGAACTCTGCATGAATATAGAGAATAAGCTGGTTGACACCTCCCAAATCAGAATGTGTGTTTAATGTACAGCCAGCAGCTTCCTACTGGCTGTTAGAACTTGGTACCTCAGAAGTGCACATCAGAATTCAGCCCTGGACCTCCCTGATGGGTTTTTCTTACTCAAGAAGTATGCATTTCTTAACTTTCTACTGTATATGCTATTAATGGGGTTGGTGATTTATAAAATGTTACAGCTCCCTCTGAGGTTCTCAACAGCATGTGATTAACGCTGAAGTCTCGGTCCACATCTCTGTCTTCCTCCACTTCAGGTTTTTCTCTGGCTTCGTGCACCAGGGACATGCTGTACAGCTTATTGAAATGAATAAAGGAGATTTATACAGAGAGGCTGTTTAGATAAAGGCAAAGCATCATCCATCTGGAAAGTAAAGCTTATCTGCAGTGCATCTGTGTTCATCCAGGGAAATTGGCAGGACATTAAACCTCGCAGCCCTATTTGAAGAACATAAAGCTGCCACCGACTGACCCAGTGGCTTCTCCTGAAGTCAGCCCCCTGGGCTTCCACTGCAAGCATATTGGTCTATTTCTCTCCAGGCAGAGCAAGGATCACCCCAGTGCAGCAGTAAAGCGAAATGGAGACTGGCATACGTCTTTAACGTGTGCTGGTTATTTGCCACGCTTGCAGAAGTGGGAGGGATTTCTAAAGAGATGCATCTGTATGGTGTTACGTTTTAGAATTTTAGGATGTGATTATTTATTTTGTTTGTTTTTATTTTTTAAAGCGACTAAAACTAGTAAAAAAAAATCATTAGAAATAATGCAGAATTTCACTAAACAAAATAGGAATTCAACAATGGTTGTTGTATTGCACAATGATGTCTTGAAACAAGTTATTTCAATTACCAGATATAATCATGCAAAATTGGCAAAAAAAAAAAAAAGGTAAAAGAAATTAGAAAGGAGAAAAAGTGCAAGCATTAACTGGTCCTTTCAAGAGACCAGCAGAAATCAGCAGTGCAATTACCCACGCTATGTTTAAACCTATGCAAAGAATGCAGTCATGATTTGAAACCAAATACATCCTTAAAGAATTCTTTTCTTTACTTTTGCAGTTGAGGAAGGCAAAGGGAATCACTTTGATAAAATATGGGATTTTTTTGGGGGGGGTTGTTATGGGTCTGACTATGCAGTTTGGACTCATAGTGATCCTCCTGGTTTCAGCCTCCCCAGTGCTGGAATTACAGGCTTACGCCACTACTCTCGGACCCTGTGGCCAGCTCAGCCCACCCTGGGGGCACAGCTGGCACGGCATGCAGTGTTGGGGATCTAACTGAGGTCCCTGAACTTGTCTAAGCATGTGTAAGCAGACACTTTAGTCTGCTGAGCTATCTCGCCACCCCCAAAATATGGAAGTTTAAAACCTGTATCTCATACAAATTCATGTAGTTCTTATCTTTCACCATTATTTAGTAGAGATAAATTAATTAGCTACCTTTAAACTAGATCTCAGAATACTAAACAAACAGAAAGGAGATGCCAAACTATTCAATAAGCAGCAACTTAGAGGGGCAGCTGGAGCTGGAGTAACAGGGAGAAAATGTAGGAAGCTTCCACACTCAGAAGCTGGCTTTACAAGGGAAAGAATCTGTTCAAAGAGAAGGCAAATCTGTGATGAAGAAAAGGACAAAAGAAAGAAGTCAGGCAAAAAGTTATTTATGCCTACAGACAGGATAACTGGGATAATCATACTGCCGATTTCTGCTGGTCTCTTGAAAGGAGCAGTTAATGCTTAAATGTTTTTTTTTTTCCCTTTTTAATTTCTTATAACTTTTTTGCCAAATTTGTATGTTAATATCTGGTAATATGAACAACTAATTTGAAGACAACATTATGCAATATAACAACCATTGTTGAATTCCTATTGTTCCTATTTAGTGAAATTCTGAATCATTTCTAATGTGTTTATTTTTTCTACTTTTATTCTCTTTTTTTAAAAAACATACAGACAAAATAAAAAAAGAAGCTTGGAGCAGGGATTTATGGACCTGCTATTCAGAAGAAACAGTGCTATGGGACTGGTGCTGAGAACCAGGAGCAGAGAGAAGGAACTCAGCTTCTGAGTCTCAGGGGGTGGAGGACACCTGCAGGTCACAGGGGCTGCGTCCTGGAGGAGGCATACTGAGCACGGTGCTGGGCGATAGGGTGAGAAGCAAATCAGTGTAGAGCAAGCAAGCTGCACAGCGGCCCAAAGGGGGAAAGATCACTAGTGAGCCAACTCTGACAGGAAAATGGAGTAAGGACAAATCAAGCCTTTACCCCTTGTTTCTACCTTGCAGCTCTTGTTAAAGGCCCCTAACTACAGAGCTCAAGCTGTACAGTAGAAAAACCATTAGGGTGGCCCCAGCTCTACCAAGCCAACGTAGAAGCAGTCTTATGAAACAGAGAAACAATAGGCACGTACCTGCCCAGTCCAGCTCTTGTTATTCAGTACACTGATGCTTCTGTACATCACTTCAACCTCCATGCAACAAAGTCAGCTGCTCCATAATCTTGCTGAATACAAGCAACCTTTACCCAAGGTGCTCTTATTCTGATCCCAAACGAGGTGATGCAATATCTCAGGCATTACTTAGAAAACAGCCACACCATCCCTCTGCATTAGTCTGTGTTTCCGTGGCTGCTGTAGCCATTGATCACACACTCAGTGGCTTCAGGCAAAACAGAGAAATTCTCATACCCTTCGGTCAATGTTTCTTTTGGTGTTGAAAAGGACTTTGCAGATGAGAAAGGTGATGTATTCCAAGATGGGGAAGATGATGCTGCATTATCTAGCCCAGTCCAGAATAACCATAAGAGTCACATTGTAGTCAGGACTAGTAAGGGATTATAGATAATATACTTTACAGAACATATACTTTATAGAATTCTTTCAGTAATCTTCCCCAAAAAGTCAAAAGCAGGAGAATGCAAGAGACATAGCCACACACTACAGACACAAAGAATCCAATTGAGGGCCTGGATCCCACAGTAGTATCCTACAGGAGTCTGATTAACGACCTAGAGCTCATGGTAATGTCCCGTACCTGTCCTTCTGGAGGCTGAGAGCCCAGCACAATGTCTTGCACAAGTCTGTATCAAGGATCTGCACAGGAAAGGCCCAAAGCCCAGTGGTGGGAGCTAGAAAGTCTATGCCAGTGGGCTGAGGTATCTGCATAGACTCAATGCTTAAAGTAAGGACCAGAGTTCCCCTGAAGAGAACTGTAGTCATCCAGTATGCTTCGGTTACCTGAATGTTAGATTGTTTCCTCATACTTGGGAAGTCTTCTGCTATTACTTCTGCCCATATTCTTTTTATATCATTTGTATTGGCTCCTTCTTTCTTATTGATGCCTATTAGTCTCACATTGTTCATCTTTACCTCATCTTGCAGGAGATGGATTATTTTTTCCTGCTTCCTAGTTGTTTTTAACAGATCTTTTCTTACCTTTTCACTAGCTGCACCAGCATCTTCAATATCTGAAACTCTGTCTTCACTTTCACTCACAGTTTTTCAAGCTTGTGATTGAAATTTTAAGTTCCTCTGTATCTCTTTGACTCTACTTCATGGGATCTATTTCTTTCCTGTACTGCTCATTTGAGGAATCCATTGCTTTTCTAATCTCCTCTTTTTTTTAAATCAGTGTCTTCTTGAGAAGCAGTTATTAATTGTTTTGTTTCAATTATTTCTGATCTGATTTCCTCTATATGTTTCTGCATTTGATTCTTTACTTCAAACTCTTTTAATTCAGAGATTTCTTTTTTTATTTCAGAGATTAATTCTGATCTGAGTTCCTTTATACATTTTTGCTGTTGTTTCTTTCCTTAAGATGCTATTAATTAAGACATTTCAGCTGTGCTAGTGTCCTCTGCAGTTGTTCTGGGTGGGCTTGGGACCTGAGATTGCATTTTGCTCCTTCTCTTTGTCATTTGGCATAGCACTGTCCTCAGGGTTTTGGTGGAGAGCTTTGGTGCAGTTATACTCTTAGCACCTACTGATATTCGGGTGCAGATCTACAAAGTTTGAATTCATCCAGTTGTGCCTGGCTTGAATCTCGCTACTGTGCTCAGCTCCTTCCTGCTGCAGCCCTTGGGAGTGACGCTGTTGTGCCCCTCTGGCAAGATGTTCTGCTCCTGGAATCGCTGGGTGGTTTTGGCCCCTAGTCTCTCTGCGGGGACTTCAGCTGCAGAGTTTCACCACATGCCTGTATGCCAGGCCTGATCTGGGTGTGGAGGGGTCCAGGAGGCTCAGGGTAGTGCGGGAGCTCTCCCACACACTTACCGGGCCTGAGCTTGGGCAGATCTGGAGGGGTCCTGAGAGCACGGTGGAAGTTCTCACTCACAAGGTGGGCTTGGGCTGGCTCTAGGGATAGGTGGGAGGAGGGGTCCCTAGAGTGTGGCGAAAGGTCTCACTCACGCGGCATGCCTGGGCTTAGTCCAGAGAGGCCCAGTGGGCACAGGGGAGTGCAGAAGCTTTCCCACGCACTCACAGGGCCTGGGCTTGGGTGGGTCTGGAGAGGTCCTCTGTAGCCATCCTTAGGGACAGTGAAGTCCCAAGATCGTCCAAGGATGAGACTAGTTGAGATCATACCAGGAAAACCAGTGTGACCACCTCCTCCAGAAGGACCGACAGTGCACCATCTTCTCCCCAGTTCTCCTTCTATGCTGTAAGCAACAGTCTCAAGATGGGACTTCCATACCCAGGACCAGGCTGATTAAGTTCAGCTGGGTGTCCCAAGTTGAATACTAGTTAATCCGCCACAAGTCCCTGCATTCTTACAAAAGGGAGTGTAAAGGGAGAGGTGCCACAGACAAAGAAGGTGATAAAGTTCACTTGGTTGCAGTTTTTTTCTTGGTTATGGATACCATGGTTTGTGGGCACCTCTTGCTGTCTCCACTGCTCACCCCATGATTTTTTTTTAATTCCCACCAGGACCTCTGCTGTTTACTTACTGAAGTGATATAGATAGAGATCTATATCCTTAGAGAAAGCAAGTCTGTGGAGTCCTGCTGCTTTCTCTTTCATCTCATCTTTGGTTGCCATAGTTTTTCATCAGCTTTTCCTTTTAACCATAGGAGTGTGAAAGAAGGCCCAGGATATCTCTGGGGGGCCCTGTACCCCACCCTGCTCTCACAGTATGGCAGGCAGCTCCTTTTCCCTTCACCTACTGCCAGCCTGGGGAGTCATACTTCCTACATGTCCTGTGGATGTTAGGAATCTGAGTTTCTGACTCCCAGTTTCCTGAAGCAATGGGGAGAATAGCAAGTGCTGCAGTTTGAATATTTTTCTCCTAAAAGCCCTGGGGAAACATAAGTGCTATTGGACAATGTAAGGGCAAGAACCTAAAGATGTGATTGGGTCATAAGGACTCAACTTACATGAATGGGTTAGCCCTAAAGGGAGAAGTATGTCCTTCTCTCCTCCCCCTCCTCTCCCTCGCTTCTCGCTCTTCCTCTTGTCTTCCATGGAATGACATCAAGAAGTCCTGCACCTAGACACTAGACTTCAGAGCCTCCAAAACTGTGAGCCAATGCATTTCATTTATAGTAAATTACACAGACTCAGGTACACTGTGATAGCAGCAAAAGAACTTGTTTATTTCACTTATGAGTATATGTTCAAGTGGCACCCACTTCAATATAAAGGCTTGGGGTTTATCATTCTTAATAGCTGAATAATACTCCATCGTGTAAAAATACCACATCTTTTTCAACC
>NDGM011098101.1:0-10910 GCA_002564305.1 Octomys mimax | reverse complement strand
CCATGTTATGTCTAAGGTGTTTGATATTCAGACAGATAGTGATGTTAAGCTCAACTGTCTCTGTCACAGGGTAATAATATCATTAAGTTTCTCTTCTGGATGTTTAGCAAGTAAAGTTTGCAGACCAAAAATTAGAGAAATAGAGGCACTAGAAGGGTAGCCAATATTTTGGCCCTGGCCCTTTAAGGTCAATGAGGACTCAGAACATAAGAGAACCTATGTTGTGACATCCTGTAAATCAATGGTGTCCCAAATTTTCTCATCAAGGAGATTATGGTTCCACAGAGGAAAATGATTGCCAATGTATAGTGTGCCTAAGGAGAGTCAGCTAGAGAGAAAAATGTTTCTCAGGCTTTCACAGAAAACAAATTGATAAAGCAATGTCCATGACTCATGCAGATGGCTGACACTGACAAAAGATCTGCAATGTGCTGTACATAGTTCCAGGGTAAATCCTGAAGGGATTTGACTGACCTTGTCAGATACAAAAATTACATTTTTAGTTATATAGGGCTTGTTTTAACTTGGTCTTAACCATCCAGGAGAAAAGTATAACAACAAGATATAAAAGTAATGCCATATTAATATGTTGAGCTGTAAAAGGTTCAAGTCAACAACTTCTGACAATTGCCAGTTCTGCTAATAACCCACTATTATTATGGACTATTGGACTATATTGGGTTATTTTGCTGAATTCAAGTACCTACAATCTTTAGATTGGCTTCAAGTATGTAAAGGTACTTTAAAGACTTCTCTAAATACATCTTCTCTAACTGCAGTGGAGCACCCATCTCTGCCAAAACAAAAAAAGAGGGATATAAATAAAGTACCATTTAGTAGTGGGAAAAAAAGTATTTACAAGATAGTTATGATAGATTACACAGATACCTTCTGTTAGTTCAGTGAGAATTGGTTGTACTTATGTTATTTAGACAAGATATGTCTACATCTTATCCTCTGAACAACTACTATGAAGACAACAATATGCAATGTATTAATGATTGTAACTGTCTTACCAACTTGTATTGAACCTGTTTCATTGCTATTATATCTTTTTTCTTATTAAAATGAATAAAAGACAAAAATATATTTAAAAAACAATACAAGAGTAATACACCAAAATGTTTACAGTGCTTTGTCTATGTAGGATTATGCATAATTTTATCATCTGTTTATGTTTTCTAAGATTTCTAAATATAGCACACATTATTTGTACAATAAAAATTATTTTGAATGCATGAAAAAAATTAAATAAAAAATAAAATAAAATAAAATAAAAATAAAAAAGAATGTTAAATACTTCCAATACACAAACTTAAATATAATAGTCCCTCATTATTTCACAGTTCAACTTTCAAAGACTCAGTGTTTCATGGGTTTTCAAAAAATATTAATCCTAATTATTTATCATGGATTTTTTGCCATATTGTGGGATTTTTGCAATAGTGTTCAATAATATACAGGTATTTATATGCATAGTATTTATGGTTTTAATGATTTTTTCCTAAAACTTTTTAAAATATGTAAACATATATTTAAAATGTTAATTCTAAAATATTAAAAGAATGTAAACTAAAATAAAATCACTATTTACCATATTTTTTCTTTAGAAGATTAATACATCATGTACCATACAGTATATATATGTTGTTAAAATTATGTAGGTTTACAAGCTTATAATAATGGTTAAGAAAGGGCTGGGGAGATAGCTCAGTAGGATAAGCATTTGCCTGGCAAGCTCCAGGGCCTGAGTTCAATCTCCGGTTCTGCCAAAAAAAAAAAAAAAAAATGGTTAAGAAGATTAGAAGTGTTTTTAAAAGTGTGAGAAAGGTTGAGAAGAGTGCTGAAGGGGTTTATAGACTCTTGAATATGCTATGTTGTTGATTTTCATCTATTGCAGAGATGTATGGAATATGACCTCTGCAATAATTGAGGTGCCCCTGTTCTTCCCACATTTTAAAAAGGATGAGTGGGGGATAAAAAGAAATTGAACCTCAGCAGGCAATCATGAAATTTTACTACAGCACCATATATACCAGAGGATACAATGTCCAGTATCCAATGCAGGTGCTCAGGCAACCCTGCCCCTACAGCCTTGCTGATTTCAGTTCATATGACCTCGCTCTTGAACTAACTTCACTTGATAACTCAGATTTCCACAGTGGGAATTCCATAGTCCAGGCATCTCTTGAGTCACCACAGAATCTACAACTTCATTTAGATAGCTTCATATAGTGCTTTTGCAAAGGCTTCTTGCCTGACCTTCCAGCCTTTTCTCTGAAATATAAGTAGAAATTTCAATAATCCCACAAATCTCATATTTCCCATACCTGAAACACCAGCACTACATGAACAATGCCAATGACTGAAGCCAGTTCAAGGGTCAGCTGGATCTCTTTGGATCACAGTTGCAGAGCTCTCTGAGTTGAGGATAGTGAAATGAATCCTGGATATCAAATTCTTTAGGAAACCCTTCTCAGAAGGCGGCCAAGGGACTCTTCTCAAATACTTTTGCATCTGTAGCCTGGAAATGGGGTCTTGTTGATTCCTAAGATAACTTCCATCCATTTTTCCTGTTACCATAATACAATATACTTGGCTTCTTTTTAATACTAATCTTTCTAACAACAGCTTTCTCCATGGTTCCATCTTTGCCTGTGCTTCTGTTCTACATAAACTGCAAACTTTTTTATATTTTGCATACTTCTTACTGTAGATTGGCTAAAAGCAGCCTGAAGTACCTCTACTTAACCAGAATACTGGGATACTTTGAAATATTCTTCACCAAATTCATTAGTCTGGTGCCCTTAATGTCAGTACCCTGCAATGTCTCAGGGAATTCACCAAAGGTACACAGATTTTTTTTGTCACAATGTATTATGCGTGGAAATATGCAGGGTTTTAATGAAAATGTCTTACCCAAACCTTATGTGCTCATAGGTGAGGCTTTTGGTGCTTGTTGGACTAGGGTGTATGATTAAAGTTGTGTGGTACCAAATTAGTCCACTGATTGAAATCAACATCACTCTGCACAAAGCTCAATGGATTTATTGAAGATAGAAGCCCTACTTGGGGTGTGAGTGGCATCATGCGAAAAGCTTATAGCTGGACGGGATAAAAGAGACAGAGGGCATGTGGACTTGCTCCTACCTTCTGCCTTTATGCTATAGACTGTCTCTCCCGTGCAGTACTCCTCTGCCAGCCTCGGTGCCTGATGACTGCACTGAAAT
This sequence comes from Octomys mimax, assembly GCA_002564305.1. Classification (NCBI taxonomy): domain Eukaryota; kingdom Metazoa; phylum Chordata; class Mammalia; order Rodentia; family Octodontidae; genus Octomys; species Octomys mimax. Next base: position 7,680 of record NDGM011098101.1, on the reverse strand, counting down.
CTCTGAAAATTGTGAACCAAAATAATCTTTTCCTCACTTATCTTGTGGGTGTCAGGTATTATGTCTCAGCAAGATTAGAAGTAACTAAAATAGCCTCTACATGATGATATCTTCAAATTAGTTGTTCAGATTACCAGATATATGCCTGTAAGATTTGTTTAAACAGGGGCCGGGGAGATGGCTCAGTGGAATAAGCGCTTCCCTGGTGAGCGCAAGGAACTGCGTTCAATCCCTGATTCAAAAACAAAAGAACAAACAAACAAACAAAAGACTTGCTTAAACAAACAAAAATGCAAAGAAGTTATACAAAATTCAATCGATTAAAAAATTAAGCTATAAAAAAATTTAAGCATTAACTGCTCCTTTCAACACCAGAAATTGACAATACAATTATTCAAACTATCATGTGACACAGCAACCATTGTTGAATTTCTATGACTTTGTTTAGTAAAATATTATATTGTTTTTAATGCTGTTTTTTCTCTTCTATCACTATTTTGTATTCTTTAAAAATAATAAAATATATAAATAAAAGTCTCTAATCCAATTGACAACAAAATCCTCATTTGCAATTGAAACTTCATGATCCTTACCTGTTCTGCTGAATTCCAATCAGTCACCCATCGAGCTGGGGTTGAAGCATTCTAAGTCTTCTTTTTCTTGTAGCTTTCCACATTCCTCTTGCAAACCAGTTCCAAAGTCCTCTAAAGCACATGCTCAGGTACATATCAACAACCCCACTGATTTTCTGTTTGTTACCGCTCTTATTGCTGAGACACATTACCCAACAGTCACACCTTAAGAAAGAGAATTCTGTCTTGGCTCAGAGTTTCAGTGGGTTCATTTCATGGGCAACCAAGTCCCAGGCTGAACCAGCATAGCAGAAGACAGCTGGTTACCACATGGTAACCAGGAAGCTAGGAAAGAAAGAAGGAGCTGGGGATAAAACTATGCTCTTTAAAATTAAGCACCCAGTGTCCAACACCTTCCAATCAGTTCCTACTCCACATGGAAGAATTTTAGGGGATATTTCTGGATATAAACTGTAATACTTATGATTTTTAATTTGTTTGATGGGTACTGAAGCCAGGGCTTAATGCAAGACAATCACACATTCTACCACTCAGGTACATCATCAGCTCTAGTAGCACTTTTACTGTTTCTATATCCTCAAACATAATCCTATGTCAAGCTTTTCATTTATAAAATATCAAAAATAGTCCAGAGGAGAATATGGGTTTTAAACCTTCCATAAAACACAAAATACAACCTCTTCTCTTTGATGACAGAATTCTTTTTATTTTCACAGCAAAGCCTAACTTTTCTTAGTAAAGACTGAAAATAAATGCAAATTTAAAAATTGTTAGACTATAAATACTGACATCTCCCATCCCACCATGAAAATATAGGGTCACAATCAGCCTGAGCCAAGGAATTATATTATAAACACATTGGTGTGGTTTGGATGTGTTTCCTGAAGATTTCTATTTTATAAATTTCATACCTAATGCAACAATTTTGGGAATTATATCCTGGCATGAAGTGAATGGCCCCTTAAGAATAGATTAACGTCATAATTGTGGGAGATTAATGTCATAATTATGTCTTAATTGTGCTATCAATTGAGTTTGCCACTAGCACTTTGTCTTTTCTACGCACCGTCTCTGCCCATCCACCTTTCCCCCACAGGATAAAATAGCACGAGGCCCTTCTAGGGTGCTGTCATCATGCTTGTATGCTTCTCAGTCACTAGCACTATGGGCAAAAATAAACTTTTTCTTTAAGTTATCCAATTCCAGATATTCTCTTAGAGCAACACAAAAAGACAAGCATACACGTGTTCTAGACAGATATATGGTAACATCTGGCCATCTATTCCTAATCAAAATGATCTGTGTAAGATTGATGGCTAGATAGAGTAGATCATGGAATTTGTCAGTATTCCAAACCTTTCAGTCTCATGTATATGACACGAGCGCCTTGCCTACTAACCCACGTGGCTTCTTTGCTGAAGTCATCATGTTTATACTGGAGGGACAGAGAATGTAAACTTTATAGAAGGATATTTTGTAGAAGACACAAAGAGCACTTAGCTCTATGGTTATGCCAGATAGCAAGTTCAGCTGGAAAATACAGTCATCATTGTAAATGGTCACATGTCTATGTAAATATGTGGAATAACACAAAAGTTATAACAAAATACATTTTATATCAATAGTCAGTGTATTTTGCCACTAAGGCTAATGTACCCTGTTACTAACCCAAGAAAAATTAACCTCATAGACTTTGCTATGTATTGAATACACATCAGTCTTTTAAGCATTAACATTTGAACTCATGTTTAGGATCTTTAATTAAAGGATGGTATGAAACATAATAATGCCTAGACATCATGTGTCCTTTAGGGGTAGCTTCTTTCATTCTATATTCAAATGGAGGCAATCCTCAACATTTATCATAAGTGTTTTCCACTAATCATACAAAAGCAGCCAGGATTTCAACTTTTGTACAACAAAAAAATCAATAATCACAAAATTGATATACTTCTAATAGAGGTCAGTAAGTTTATAATACTCAAAAAGACAACCTCAAACTTGATCACAGCATGTTATTTCATCAGCACTTGCCAGATTTAATTGCAATTTTCCTCTAGAAATATTCTTCACTTTTTTTCCAGAACACCATGCTCACCTGGTCATCCTTTATGTTCCTCATTCTCCCATACTTCCTTCCTTTCTGGCTATGTGTGGTCTCATAGTGACTAAAAAACACTGAGGTAGCACATAGTGCAGTTCTCAGATCTATGCTTACTTTTTTCTATAGTCATTCTCTTTGTGCTATCTATTCTTTTCATTTTAAAAACAATGTGCTAATGAATCCAAAATTTATATCTGCCATCATGATATCCCCCTTAAATTTCAGGCATGTGTATCTAACTGCACATCAGTTAGGTAGGCATCTCAAACTTGCCATGTCCCATTGAATATTTCTGGTCCATCTTATCCCAAACTAGTTCATTGTAGTCTTTTCAATTTTATAAATGATAACTGTATCTTTTATTTGCTATGGTGAAAACCTGGGGTCACCCTTGGCTTCTCTTTTTTTCCACTACTGCATCTAATACAATAGCAAATTATGTGGAGTGTCAACCCTAAACACATCCAGCGACCTACCATGTCTCTCTGGCTGTCCTTCTTCTTCCCTCTTCCAAGTTACTGACATCTTTACCTTACTTGAGGGGCTCTGCTGACCTTTTAATCTCTGTGGCTTGCTCTTTGTATTTTCATTATCCTCTGCCACCACCCCTGCAATCTATCTTCACATATCAACCAAAGCAATCTTATTAAGTATCACAGCATGTCATTCATATGATGGAAATTTTTCAATGTTTCCTTTTTCACTCATAAAATTAGTTTCTATTATTCTCTCCATAGCCTTATATAACCTTGTTGCTCCACACCACTTCCCATAATCTTCTGCCTCATTGATCATTTGATGCTGATCACAAGTATTTACTTGTATTTTGCACACAAAAATGTTCTTACCTCAAGGATTTGTAGTTCTTGTTGACTCTTTCTCTAAATTTCTTGCCCCATATATTCACAGGTCTAATACTATCTTTCTTTTATGTTTTTCTCAGACATCCCATCCTGGTAGTTTTACTGATTATTTGACATCATCCCGTTTACACACACACAACTTATCCACTCACAAATCTCAGTCACTCTTTCATGCTTTTTCTCCAACCTTTTTTCAACAACTCCTGACCATCAGCATATTTGCTTTCTTTGTAGTCTTCCCTCAAACACCACGAAAACAAGGATTTAGAGGACTTTTCTCATTAGTTCCTAAAGCAATACTTAAAATGTACTAGATGTATAAGAACTATTTGCTTAAAAATATAACACATTCCAGATAGTTGTGGTGGCAAATGCCTCAAATCCGATCACTCAAGGAGCCTAAGACAGGAAGATTGCAGGCTCAAGCCCAACCTGAATAATTTAGCAACTTAACAAGACACTGTCTCAAAAAAACCAAAATTATAAAATACTGATAAAGACTCAGAGTTCAGTTCCTGCCACTACAAGAACTGTAATTTTAGAATCATAAAAAATAACAGAGGCAACCTCCTATTATACACTGTTTGGTTCTCTATGCCAAGTGTACAATTACTAGTGTGTTACTGATCTTTAAATTCTCAGGTGTTACTCTTTGTGATTTCCTTTTTTATTCATATATGTAATAGATCAGTTGGATAAGGATTCACATTGCACTAAATATTTGTTCTTTTATGAACTTACTAGGTTAAGCATTTTAAGTGAACTATCACACATCGCTGAGTGAATCAAATGATTCATCATGACTAAATCCCATTCAGCTCCATAAGAACAATGTAACATTCTACACAGCTTCCTTGGCTTAGATTTTTAATATCATTTGGTATATTTTATATTTTATCTTTCTATTTATATCTCGTTGCTATCTGGTGAAATCCTTTTTTTTTTTTTTTTTCCCTTTTTTGCATTTCCCTTGGAGTAAAGAACACTTTCTGGTGTGTATGCATATGACACTAAAAGTCATATAAATCCTAAATATATAAATCTTAAATATGCATAACATTTGTTTCTGTGTACCGAGATTACTGTCATTACAGTGCATGTGGAGTCCTAGTGTACAATATGCTTTCATTTCATTTATAACCAAACTGAACAGGAGTGACAATGTGGAAATGAATAAAGTTTACCCCTGTTCAGCTTGAGAAATTGCATCTGACAGAAATGAAACGAAATATGTGCAAGTGTTGAAAGGAAAAAAAAAAAAAGAAAGAAAGAAACCAGAGAAATATATCATATGAGAAAAGTGACATTCTTTGCTCCTCTCCTCCAAGAGAAAAAAAATCTGACATTTTTTACCAATCAAGAATATTGACATAGTTTGCAAATTATTTCCTGGTAGAGTTTACTTAGTATAATTTATATTCATTAAAGTTTAGAATCTGAAATAACTAAGGACAATATTTTTCTTGTTTCTTTTTTTCTTTTTTTTTGCTCCAAATGCCTTCAGGGCAGGTTTGGCTGGCTTGAGTTGTGGGGATCAACCACAGCAACCTGAGCCTGACTGCTTTGTTAAAGCAACCACTTAAAGAACTGAGCTAAGGGGCAGGCCCCCCAATATTTTTTCAATCATTAGTAATATAAACTATTTTGAAGTATGTAGTATCAACTCATGGGGAAAACTGGTCAATAATCAAAGCACATAAAATAGCTCTTCAATTAGAAATAAGTAAGATAAATCAGACCTGCATGTGCTAACATTGTATTGTCTCCTCAGTGTGAGAATCTAAAAGAGAAAATGGAATCTGGAGGATATAATAAAAACTGGGAAAAGGGAATGAACTTATTCAAAAGGAAAGAGTTACTGAGTTGAGAAGGGCAGGAGAAGGAATAGGGGAAAGAGATTTATGCATATGTATCAGTTAGGCGTGTCCAATCTGTATATTACATCTTTTGGGTTTTGTATTAGGGAGGAGTCTTTTCACAACATTCAAGCACTAAGAGTTACAAATGGACATTTTCTGAATTCTTTCAGTCTTTCTCAAGTAAGGAGCCTCATCTGCATCACAGCACAACCATTTCAGATTGTTTTACCAATTTCCCAGTTGGTACCACTAAAGATACAAAAAAAGAAAAGTTTTTTTTTTTTTTTTTTTTACATCAGCTACATCCGTTTAAATCTTTAAAATAAATCCTAGTGGAGAAAAGTCAGAAGGAAACTCTTTGATGGGAACATGAGCTTGTAAGGATGCAAAGCTTGAGCAATCAGGCATCGATGAAGAGCAAGCACATGTGCGATGCACAGAACCAGGAACTGGAAAGGAGCAGTGGTGTGGACATCTGCACCCTGTGATGTAACAGTATTATACCACACTTATAACCAAAGCTGAAATCCACTCTGACTGGATTTCTGACATTTGCAGAACAGGCTCTAACTGATATGTTTAGACGATTTAGTTTTCATATAGTTTAGATGCCAAAGGTAGCACTACATTTTGGAAAATATAAAATTGGATTGTTATATTTGAATACTATATTGTGACTTTAGATAACATAAAATGAAATGCTTTACATAATAGTTTATCAGAGACAGACAAAAAGGAATAGGAGATATCACTATACACACACAGGCTCTATGTATATGGCACGAGCTATGCTAATGAATGAATACCTCTGTTCATCTTTCAATCCTTGTGCTTTTATGTCTCTTTTCTCTTATTGTTAACTGAAGGTCAAGTAAAGTTTGAATAAGCTCTGAGACAAAGTTTCCCTAGTCATCTCTATCTATAGGGATAGGGATGATGGTAGAATAAAGAAGAAGGTGAGCTGATGTTCACAAAAGGCCAGTTCTGTTATGCTACAAACATTAGTTGACAGGTACCCTGTAGGCACTTTATAATGCAAAGTCCTAAAAACAGGTTTGTTGCTTTAGTGGCAGCTCTGTGAAGAAGGGAAAGTATCCTACTCAAAACTTGTTTACATGTGATGTTTGTAAGCATAATAGACATTTGTAAATTTTCTTATTTTGGCTAAACAAGTCTGTACACTAAAAAAGAATGGAGGCACAATAAGGTCAATCTGATACATTATATTTAGTGGTCCAACAACTCGAGAAACCTCCTATAAATATATCTAGGCATCTTCTGATGCTTGTATAATTTAATACTTACATTCTATTCCCAAAATATAAAAATGAATCTAGTAAGACAACCATGAGATCTGGCTTTGGGTTAAATTTTGGTTCTGCTATTTACTAAACTGTAGTCTCTTCAATCACTCTTTATAATCGACACAAATCACATTTTTGTTCACACAAAGTGAGTCTTTAATAAGATCTCAAATCTTAACAGCTTAGTACAATGTCTATCACCTCTCATAGGCAATTATTACATGGGAAAACTATTATTATAGCTGTTATTACTTCAATGTTTTTGTTTCCATTATGTCTTAGACATAAAGGCTAAAGAAAACTAATTTTTCTATTGATCACAGAGACCCTAATTTTGATTTGCTTCTCAGCTAAATTTTGAAGTTAGATGGTTTTCTTTTTTAAAGACTTGTTAGTGCTATGAACCTAGATTTTGCACACTCAAATGTATATTTGTTCTTAGCTTGTAGAACTGAAGTTCAGGAGGAAGATTAGAGCTGGGAGGTGGAAGTATTTGAGGTGAAAGCATGAAGAGAATAATTGAGCTTATTAGAAAAGATAATATCACTCAGAAATATAGATAACCAAAATCTTTCAAAGGTAAGTAGAAGAGAGATATTTTAAGCAGGAGAGAAAGAGATTAGAAAAAAACAGTCATCAGCAGGAATAAATTCAAAAGAAATACTTATCTTGAAAAAAACATGAAAGAATTATTTGTAATGCAAGGTAAATACTATTGATATACAAGGTAAATCTAATAGTGAATTCTAGAGTATTTAATTAAATTGTAAAGCTTCATTGATTACCTTTAGTCATTGGTAACCATTAGAATAATATAATAGACTATTGTATTGTATATAAATGAGAATTAATATCCAACAGCTATATGAGAGTGAGAGGACAGGTAGAGAAAGACAGAGATGGACAGAGGCAGGGAGAAGGAGAGTGGGGGAGAAAGAGGGAGCAACAAAGAAAGAG
>NDGM011098084.1:0-21834 GCA_002564305.1 Octomys mimax | reverse complement strand
CCTCCCACCGCAAAGCCTGACCATCATCATTCCGGCCTGGAAACAGTTTCACCCATGAATCAGGTAACCTGGCTTCTCTACTCAGGCATGCCACACTTACTCAGAAATCTGCAACTGACAGGTTGAAAATAAAGCATCAAATTTCATAGCATGTGGTAACTTGTACTTGTAGAAAAGAGCTGCAATACAACTCGGGTTGCATCATTTCAAGCTTTCACTCCTGACTGGGGGAACCTGGGAGTTGAAAGCAAACAGCTCCTCAGCCTGCTGTCACCCTGGCTTCATCAGAAGTGATTAAAGAAAAAGCTTTTTTTTTCAGAGAATAAAAAGAGTTCCAAGAAATTTTATTCTGAGAAAATTTCCGAAGCAAGTTCACACCTTAATTAGGAACGTAAATGTTCACTTTTGCCTTCACTAGTTCTTTTGATGACCCCAAAGTGCAAAAGTCTATTTTAGATATTGACAAGTTTTGTTAAAAGATATTTTGCTTGAAAGTGATTGTACCATCCTCCGTACTCTTGTTTACATGATTTAAAAGTTGTATGGATTTGGAAGTGCTGAGATATAAATGGAACTTATCTGTCAGAGATTCGTTGTACAAAGGCATCGCGAGATGAATCTTGGAATGCAGTTCAAGAAGTTTGAAAACATCAGCTTTCTATTTTGCTTCTTGTAGCAAAATAACTTTTGGACACCTATTTAAATCTAGTTACTTGGTTATTTCCTTCCAAATCAGAATACACTAGTTATCTGGCTGGTGTCAGGAAATCTTGGCTTTCAGATGGATTGGAAAATGTGGATGGGTTCTGGATTACCAAAATTTTTAGTTGGGACACTTGCACATCAGCCACAAAACTTACAGAAAATAATTTACTTATCATTTTATTTTCTGTCATTTGCATCAGTTCCTTAGCGAAGCACATTATTTTCTGTATTTTTATTTCTACATGCCGTGTAAAGATAAGTCACAACCATGTGGTTTCTTGTCATTGTATTATTGTTTTAAACACACACACACACACACACACACTCAGAATACCTACTATGTTAGAAAAGAACCGTGTATGTGTGATTCTTTCTAATAATAGACAAAATTTAATAATATAGTGACTATTCCTAAAGGGTGACTACTGTCACAAAATGTAATTATTTCAATGCAAACAAGTTGAAATTATATTTGATGCACTTATTTTGATTCCTTTTTAATCTTTGACTGAACTTTTATTGTCTTAGCTCTTAGCTAGAGAGTAAAAGAAATATGCATAGGAAATGAAGGACATGGATGTGTTTAAGATAACATAGAACAAACTGGGCCTGAGAGAATGCAAGCAAAAAACCAACACAGAGCTGTCAAGGAAAACGATGCCATTACTGAATCTTAGGAAGGTACACAAGGTTAGAAACATTTTTCAAATCACTCTTGGGACTGAGGATATGCTTTAGAAAACAAACAAGACCTATATAAGACATCTTAGGCTGGTGGCACAGTCACCCTGACATGGACACTAAAGTTTAGTTCAGACTATGAAATACTTATGGATTCCATTAACCATAAAACATGCCATACAAAGGGAGTCTTTTAAAGACTTGTTGAAAATTGAACACTAGCAATTTCTCCTCAGTTTTCATGATCTAGGAAGGAGTTGCTCACTAGGGAAATCCTTTGGAGATCCTATTTTATTGATAGATCCCATTGCTAAGATTTATACCCAGGGTTGGCTGGAAAATTATATGTATAATTTTATGACATTATCCTTAATCTTAACAGTGTTACCAAAAGAATAAGACAAAAATCATAGTATTTTAAAATAATCTTCAGAGATAAGGTTCCTTTTGCATAGGATTTACTCTTTCCTCAAACCTCAAGAGAGCTTGCCTTGGTAGTTTGGATGAAAAACACTAGCTGTATCGTATATGGTCATGGATTTTGTCATATGGAGCCAAAACTGTTCTGAAAATAAGGTGACAGTGCTGCTCTAACAGGCTTCTGAATTGTTCTCCAAAGACAATGACTGCTCCTCCTGGGCAGGAACATGGCATGTGGCTTGGATGATTTACCAGAAGCAGTAACTGTTTAATGTGAAGGCTGTCGAATTGCATTTTCTTGGTGCTGCTGTGCTTGCAAAAATTTGGCTAGTGAGTTACAGTGGAAGCCACCAGGGAGAAGAGATAATGCTGCCTGAGCGCTACCCTCCACACTCCCAAGCTAAGGCCCTCCTGGAACTACTCTGGGTCTTAGTCATGTGCTATTTTCTCTCTTAAGCTGCCTTGGCTTGGGCATTTTTCAATGCAAGGTCCTATGTGAAGGCCTCTTAAATACTTAGAAACCGACCTCACCAATTCGCCACTCCTGCTGGAGATTCTGCCTGACTATAACAGCAGAAGCTCAATCTCAATATATCTAAAAATCAAACTTTCCCCGAAAAATCCGTCGCTTTTCATAGCTTCTGCAACCCTGTCCATTACTGGACCATACTATATATAACACTAGGAATATAAGCCCCTCAATAAATTTTGACAGGATAAAAGGAACTACTTTGGCGAAGGAAAAAAACTCTCAAAATAAAATTTGAAAGAGCAGAAGTCTACACAAAATGTAGAATCCTAACTATATTTAACAGACAAAAATATAAATTTCTTGCTCACACTAGACAGAACCACACATTTATGTGCGGTTATGAAGCTCAAGGTAATTCTAAAAAATCTCTAATTTTTCAAATTTCTGAGTTATTTATGTAACAGTAAAGAACAAGGTTACCAGAATATAGAAAGATGAGAATTAACACATAAGAATTTCCAAAATATCTCGATATGCTAGGGAAGAAGATGCCTTGAAACTAGATGTTTATGTTTTAAATATCTTGGCAGACATTCTGTCAGAGAGACAAATGCATTTATCTATTATACTAGCAATTTAGAATGCCAAAACTTCTCCTCCGATCATTCAACTTTGTGTTACCTATTTGCAATTAGTTTAACAGACATTCCATTAAAGATAATTGACTGCCTATATGGTATTACGAGAATCTTGCATGAGCAGAGACTGAGTTAGACATCTTTGACGTGTGGTGGGGCATATGCGTCCTCAACACAATCAACACCACTATCTTGTCTATTTGTCAATTCCACCAACTACTGTTGGCCCCAAGAGCTACTTGTTGCTTGGAAGACAGGCAGTGCCATGTGTCTATATTTTGCATGAACTCTGTACCAGACTGAGACCCATCAGACTGAGGAGAAGCCAACAGGCCTCCTACCTATACCTTGTATCAGTTAAGGGCTGTAGGACTTATGCAAAACACAATCCAACGTGTCATCTCTCAGAAAGGGGTAAATGAGGGCGTCTCTCAATCTGCAGCTGACACTGCACTTTGTTGGCACGGACCAGATGCTAGCTCTTCACCACCTTCCCAGATCTGCAATGCTGGATTGAAAAAAAGAAAATCCCTGCTCCAGAAAATCTATCCTTTAAACGACTGTTAACCTGTAAGCACCTCTGCCTTCCCTAGGCTGAATGTCACTGTAGGCATGCCAGGCCCTGGCTCCCAAGGTAAGAGCTCTTGTCGCCCTGTTCTTTTAATCCCTCACACACCCTTTTTAGATCCGTCCCAACACACATGCACACTAGGTTCAGACTTCTACCTAAGTGAACCAAAACTCATCTCTCTTCTCATAGTTGTGTGTTTCCTATCACCCTGCAGTATGTTCTTCATTTTGTCTCCATCTTCATCTTTCTAGAGCAGTGGTTATTGATTATCTATCTGAATCTCGAGTTCTAAGCAATCAGCAACTCCAAAGAACAGTTTTATCTTCTTTAGAGAAAAAAAGGATTCAAAACTTAGACATGCACATTTCTGCTTAGCTTGTCATACTGAGTAATTTTCATTCCTTCCAAATGGGCAACCCTACCCTAGGAACAAATTGGAGGTCTTCTCCATACAGCAGAGCAAAAACAGCAATGACAATAAAATTAATTAATCATAGGTTAATTATTAAATGGGTCACCAGAAGAGATACGAGTCTCTAAGGTTAATTTCTAAATGGATCATGCTGCTACTGAGATTACAAAAACACACGACAAAACTAGGGCAGGTAGCAGAAGCTAAATTGCAGAGATGGAGGTTGGCATCTAGAGATAATTCATCATTGAGACTGAGCCAAAGATCTAGACTCATCAAGGCTGAAAAGTCAAGGGAGATTGATGGTCTGATTTTGGTCAAATGATAGCTCTGCATAGGAAGGAAGAAAGGGCTTGTGTGTGTTGGTGAGTGAATGTGTGTGTGTGTGTGTGTGTGTGTGTGTGTGTGTAGTAAAGCAAAGATAGCTGAAAAAGCTTTTACTCAAAAAGAGTAAAATATGCTGATATAGGAATAAATCTCAGAGAAAAGCATAACATTTTCCTATGGCAGGAGTGGGGTTAAGAGCTGGGGCTCAGAACTCTAATTAAGGCTCAGTACTACACAGCTCATAACAGCTGGGCCAAGATGTGCACAAGCTGGGACAAGATGTATAGCTGGGACAAAGGCAGTGCACTGGTAACTAGAGGCACACTGCCTAGGAAAGCTCCAAAGGATGGCGTAACAAACCCAGAGCGCCTTGGGCAAAGTCAGAAGTGCAGGCACATTGGAGGAGGTAGCTTAAAAGCATTCACCTCCACAGAGGCTACCCAGGAGCTGCTCCACAGTCGTCCAAATGAAGCCCAAAATAAAGGCACCTGCTGAATGAGTCATGAAATAGGTTGTAAAGACTCCTAGACAATGGCTAGAAAAAAGGGAAAACAGTGAATACTTGCAAACAGTATTGTTAACATGTGAGATAAGACTAAGAACACAGCAATTTTCACATCAAATAATAAAGTGATTTTGTTTGAACCGACAAATAAGTGAAGTCTGATAAGTTTTACACATTTAAGTATGTCTAACAGACTAAAAGGTAAGCCAACTCATTTCTTGACTACCCATTATGTTTTCTTTGCAAGCTGTCCAAAACTAAATTGGTCTTCTCATTTGTTGTGTGTGTGTGTGTGTGTGTGTGTCTGCATTAGGTGCTTGTCAGTTTCCCTGAGCTGAATTACTCTTGGCTAATCTGGTACAATCATTTGTTTTTGGACTTTCCCAGCTAAGGAACGAAATCTAGGATCATAGTCAACCAAAGAATATTTCCATTCTGGGATTAGGCACCTAGTAAGTTTGCTGTCACAATTTTTCTTAAATTTGTTTTCTTTTCTTACTATCATAATCTTCATCCAGATTGTAATTAGCTCCCATTCTCCATTCAGCGAATCTCATACACTGCTTCTATTATGCCTTTTCTAATTCTGTTACTTTTACCTGGAATATTTCTAAATCTTACAATGATGTCCAGATCCAGCTCAAATATGACCTTGTTTCTGAGAATTTTCCGTATTATCCACTAAGAAATTAACTAACTCTTCCACAAAGTCTTATAAAAAATTATATTACATAAATGGAGCTTTTAACCTCTTTATTTGACAGACAGACAGAGACACACAGAGAGAGAGAGAGAGAGAGAGAGAGAGAGAGAGAGAGAGAGAGAGAGAGACTGAGACCCTTAGGTTAAACTTTCTCATGAACCTGATTATACATCTCAAGATACTTGTTCAATTTTTATTGCTCCTTTTTTCTTATCAGAAAAATTTTAATAGTCAGGTATACTAGATGTCATGTGCATAGTAGGCTTGAAATGGGAAGAGATTAGAAAAGACTACTTAACTGGTAGTGCATTATGTTTTTCCTCACTCAGGAATATATTTAACCCTTAAAATTCCCTAAATTATAATAATTTTTTCAACACCTTTCAAATCTTTCATATTATTAATAAGCAGGAACACCCAGAGAAAATATAGGATAGTGAACATAAACGAGTACTCCTACAGCTTCTCACATTATTCTCTTCCTATAGCCACACTTTTCATTCTGCGAACAATATATAATGATCCAGATGTTACTGACTCACAAGCACACAATGGCAAAGCTAAGTGAGTCATGCTCCAAATTCCAATTATAACTTGTAAAGTATATTATCACTGGATAATTTCTTTAAGCCCAATTGGTTAACATAACCATCACTGAAAGGACTAACTTTAAAGAGGAGCAATCCTTATCATCTTTCCATAGACAGATGTAGCTGTGCCGAAGATCTCTCATGTGAAAGCACTGTTAGGTCCTCTACAATGTCGCCAAATTCCATTTTGAAATTTAAGCAGACCATTAGAGCAGGAGGAGAGGGACAGAAAAAAATAGAAAGAAAAGAAAATAAGAAAAACCAAGTAAGTGAAACACTCCTGATCCTACAAAAGGAAAACTTATCTCATAGTCATGGGCGACAGTGGAATGAAACAAGTTTCATTCAACTTTCACTGACTTTTACTTAGACCAGACCTTGGGCAGAGTAAATGCCAGCTATTATTTTATTAGATGACTATTACACTTATGCCAATGCTCTGTCTTCATAGAAGTGATAAAACATAAACATCAAACTTTTGATTTTTAGAGAATGAACTGTGAAAAGCAAAGGACATATCAACCTGAACCTTAAAAGTGGTGATGATTTTATATGTCTCAAATGTTTTAAATTCCATGGTTACTTAGTTTGGTTTAGAATTGATGAATCTACTATAAATGCCAATAACGTTATCTTCCAAAGATCATGTGTAGAACAGGGAGCAATCTTGAGTCCAAAGTAATAGAATAATATATGAAATTCTCCATGGGAACAAAGGTTTAGCGCCTGGCCTCTGCTGTACACCTGTGAGGACAGGCTTGTGTACTGCAGTAGATTCTAACTGCAATCCAACTCTACTACTTCGCAGTTAGATCTCTCATCTATACACAATCTTTGCTCGCATCCTCATTTGTAGAAATATATAGACTCAGGAATGGCTCATCAAACTTTTCACTTTCTAGGTTAACTTGGTCAGGTGGCAGAGTAGGCAGCATGAAAGTGCTAATCGATGTATTGACAGTGATTAGCAACCTAACCGGGGAGCGGCCCTACACCTGTGACATCTGCCATAAGCGTTTTGTCCAGCGCGATCTCGTCACACAACATCAGAGTCCACACCTGATTTACCCTAGGACTTGAGCCCTTAGCTCTGCTGGAACTGTGCATGGATGCCAACATGCCCCTGAGCCTTTCCTCTTGCTTCGTACCCACAACGAGAAAAACAATCCCTCATAAATGCTTCCTATTCCCCCCCGCAAAAAAAGGAGATGAGCAGCATAAATAATTTATATTCCTGTTGGTCACATTAATACCTTTTGAAAAGACAGCAAGTCAAAATATTAAAGAACAAAGCTTCAATTTTCTCTTGTTATTAATTGAGATGCCTTTCATTCATAGTGATAGAATAAGTCACATTCACCAGTTTGCCTGCTAAATGTCCATTACAAGGGCTGCTGAGCTGCAGGAAGCTGTCCTTCCTGCTGCAGTGTAACCTGAAGGCCTTCCACCGTTCTATCAGCTCTGATAAGCTGCACCAAATTATCTTTCCAACTACGGTTGTGTCACCTAAATGCAATTAACACCTTATTAAGTGTACAGGCATTTCTACAGGTAATAAATTAGTCATGGCTCAGTAACTGGCAACATTTCCTTAGTACACTACCGGCTGCCCTCACTGTAAGCTATGGTACGTGCTGAAAACAAATAAATTCTTTAGAGCAATGCAATTAGAGACAATTTTATATTTGCCTTAGTAACGCTGATTGCATAGCCATGTATAGGAAGGAAAGTAATAAATTGAGGATGTCTCTCTCTCTCTCTCTCTCTCTCTCTCTCTCTCTCTTTAGACAACGGTCTCACTATGTAGTTCAGGCTGGCCTTGAGCTTACTTTGTAGCCCTTCTGGTCTCAAGCTTGCAATGATCCTCCTGCCTCAGCCTCCCAAGTGCTGGCATTACAGACATGTGCCACCATGCCTGGCCTAGAAGATGTCTCCTTTTATAGCCATAGGGATTGTTTTTGGAATCAGGCAAAATTTTGTACCAGAAAGTTGAGGGTATACTTTAGGAAATTTTTAATTGAATTTAAGTCCCTAAATCATTACTTAATTTTTTCCCTACATCAAAAATGTTTCAATATAACAATTAACTATAATCATCTGAATTTAACATTTGTAAGATACATGAGAATATATTAATATAAAATGTAATTTTAAAGTTGTGCTAGCAACTTGTAAAGCTTTACATGTTTGGAAATACCCCTCCTAAATTTTTGTTCTGCAAGCCACAATACAAATCTAATAGTACTAATTTATCCCATCAAAATTGGTGGATGGATAAAACATTGTTGATAAAAAAGAAATGTTTTTGTGGTATGAGGGATCAAACTCAGGACCTTGCACTTGCCAGGCAGGTGCTTATGCCACTGAGCTATCTTCCCAGCCCCGAAAAATATTGTTTTATGTCCCACCACCAATGTTAATTTCCCTTCATGAATAAATTTCTACCTTTTTCTTCTCCCTTCTACTAAAGAATCATTTGAGTAAAAGCGGGCACTGATATTGTAATTTGTAACCAGTTCAGCTCTTCCTAGGGAACTGGAGAACCTTTCCTGGGTTTAGATGATAAAAGTTATAAGATGCTTTAATTCTCTACTCAGTATCAGCTGGAGTTCTACAGCAACAGAAGCGAGACAGCAGTACACTTTGCACACTATTACAGCAATCCAGGATCCAAAAGTTGTCTGCAAACAAGGAACTCTTTAGAATAGGCTTGACAGCTTTTTAAAAATGTAAATGATATGATTTTTTTTTTCCTTTCCTTTTCAGGAAACTAGGCGCTGGTATTAAATGCCACATAAATAGGTAATTGGCTGGAATGATTAGAAGATTACATAAACTTCTCAGGTAGAAACCTCTGAGACAAATTACAAAGGAATGTGGGTTAAATGCACACCCTCCTCGGTGTACACAAAATTAACATTTCATAAGGAATTTCAGATTGGCAGTTTTCAGCCTTCACATGAAGCTACAACTCAAACCATGATTAGAAACACTGAGATCACTCTACTTCCTCTTATTATTGGTAAGAAACTAAAACCTAAAGCAGTTAAATGATTTGCTCCAAGTCATTTAGTTAGAACCCAAATCTTAGACTGCTTCATCTGAGGTTTCTATCACTAGCTTAATGAGTGGGGGCTGCGAAAAGGGTAGCCCAGCACATGAGCCTTCCGAAATTTAGTGGGGCGGGGGAGGCTGTTTTATTACTCATTTATTGAAATACAACTTGATAGATTATTTCTTATTCTTATATTCATAAAGTATGTCCTAAATTTCATGTTGATATTGATTTGGCCCACATTAGAGTAGCAGTAATAGTATAAAATGTCTCCCCTGCACTGTGACATTTTTATTTTATGTAAGGATTAGAAATAGTCTCTCCATCATTATTTTAGATACATCAGGAATAAGCCAATGGATTTATCATGAAGTTTCAGCATTAATGAAATTATTCTTAAAATTTTAGATCAATTTTCCCTTATGCTGTTATAGTATGATTTACTAAATCACAAAATTTATTCAAGTTGAGCTGCAAATATTCTTTATGGATTGTTTCTTTCAATCAAAATGTAAAGACAAAAGTTAGTTGAACAGGGGCAAGGGTAGGGTATCATTTAAGTAATTCATGAAATGATCTGAAAAGCTTTTTGGAAAAAGTGTCTATAATTTGTACAGTTACACTGTGCAATTTTTCACAATTATCATATAATTAGATTTCTTTAAAAAACAGCTTTGTAGTTTCAGTTAGTTTATAACTGGATTAAGGGATGATATGCTCAGAATTAGTAGTTAATTATTTCTTGGACCAATGGCATTTTTTTCTGAAATACTCAATACAAATGATTAGATAGAAATTAAGTACCTTACCCTATTCTTTTTTAACTTTATCCTTGGATAATAATTCTGAGATTAGATATAAGATAACAACAAACATTAAAACTACTTTTCTTAAATATCCAAGGTAAGTAGTCTATAATGTCACCCACAAATCAACCCATTCATGAAAGAAAACATATACTGATTACTATTTGGGGCTTCTTTTCTGTGTGATAAACACAGAACACACTAACTCCATTGATTTGGTCACTGCACTTCTAGAAGCATACATGATAGACATAAAAGCTAGAAGTAAAGATTTATTTAAAACCTGTGTCATAACTCTAAAAAAAAATAGCAAATCAAAAGCCCTCAGAGTTCAAAGAATTGTCAACTAAATTATGCCATATATTTCTAGTTGGCTACTCTTGTTTAGGTTTCAAGTTTCCCTCACAGAGAATCTATTATTTTTTTATCATCTTCAATATAGACATTAGAAATAGTTTCTAGGTGTCCTTTGACAAACTAAAACCAAAGAGTTCAAGAAAACCACAGTAAAATCATTCTCACTGCCAGAAGCTACATTGTGAAAATGTATGCTGAAGCGTCATGTTTTCCAAAGAGGAACACCATAATGTTTCTCATATGTTCTCCTACTTTGAGCCATTCTCCCCTGGACCTCTGACAGATATTTATTAGCACCTACAACAGGATATGTGGAAAAGGCGCCTTATAATTTCCAAAATCAAATCATAAAAATGATTACTGTTCGGTGTTCTTTTGTTTATGCTTGTATGTTGTTTGTTCTGTTTTTGTTTTTATTTGTTGTATAAGAGATTGTACCCAAAGCCATACACAGGCTGCGCAAGTGCCTCACCATTAAGCTACATCCCCAGTAGTTTGTTTGTTTTAATTTAGACAGTCTCACATGGGATAGGTACATAATGTTCCTGCTTCAGCGTCTTGAACAGCTAACAATATAGGCATGAATCATTTGTTTGTTTTGTTTTCTGTTTTTAGAGAGTTGCTTCAAACTCTACCATCATACACTGAAGAGGCCCAGTCTAGCCCAAGATGTTCTGGCCAACAGAACCAGCTAAAGTCCCCCAAAGAGTGACTGTCAGCCACCAGACATGTTAGTAAAGAAACACAGAGATGAATTAATGCTGTAACCATTGAGTCATCTCTCTTTGAATTTTCCTAACTGAAGCTCCAAATAAGTCATTCTTATGGTGGCCTCTATGAGCTCCTGAAATTCTTCATCTCTACACATGATAACATAACTATCATTTTGCAACACTAATATTAGAACGGCTTTGCAGCATTTGTACATGGTTGAGTGTCTTAGTATAACTCAGTGGTAGAACATATGTACTTAAGCATGCACAAGGTACTGGGTTTAATCCTCAGCACAGAAAATAAAACAAATGAATAAATATTTAGAAAGCATGGCTCAGTCACTTTCCACCAAAGGACAGGAAATAAAAAAATCCATAAGTTATTCAACTATATAAGTACCCAAGACAGCAAATAAACAGTTTGCAAAAATCACTGTATTAATACAAATAAAACTATGTAAAAAAGAATCTAATCATCTTGCTTTAAGTCGAATTTTCAGAAAATACATTGAGTACCTAACAAATTCCTTACAACAAAACTGAAGTCACCAGAACTGTACTCTAGTGATCAAAAACCTTGACTTCAGTCACCGTTATTCAAAATGAAGACCAAATAGAAAAATAGGAGGAAGGTAAAATGTTACATTTTTAAAAATAATACATAAGAAATTCTTGCTGTTAAGAGTTCTTAAGGGTGAAAATAAATTTTCAAAACAAAAGAAGACACTTTGAAATAGAACTTTTAACTATATTTCTGGGAAGTTGTCAGAGGTAGATGAAATACAACCTGTTTAGTACTACCATAGTGAGAAATTGTTATAATTAATATTTTAGCTTCCAACAGCTGTGTAGAGAGCAAGAAATACTCCTTCCTATGACCATGAATGCCTCACTGGCCACTGCGATACAATCTGAGTGCATGGCACTTGCTCCTTCAGGTTTGTGATATCTCTCAGAGGACACAGATGAGACCAATTAGACAGTTATCTGCTATGTAGAGTTGTAAACTAAAAAGTCATTAGATCGCTCATTCTCAGAGTGGGTAAGTATGTAAGTACAGAATACATAGTCTTGGGCTGAGCGGGAAGGGAAGTCTAGGTCAGTTTTCCAAAAGAGTTAATGTGTGTGTGATACCTGAACAGAAACTGTATCAGATAGAGAAAAGTGGTAAGATAGCTCAGTTCCACACAAGTTGCAACCTATACAAAAGCATGAAGAGAGGGGCTTCGCCAGATAGATCAACTGTTTAAAGCACCACTTGGGTAAGTGCAGGCAGGCGCATAGGACTGCAGTATAGTTAACAGTTCCAGACGTTGTACTAGACCTGCCCTTAAGGCAGAATGAAGTAGCCAAAAACAACAACAACAAAAAAAAAAATTCTCAAAAGCATGAAGAGAAAAGTAGGCCATATTGTGCAAACTGCAAGTTTGGTTGCATAGTTTTCTTAAAACTACGAGGTAAGGAGTGGATGGACATGGGACTAAGTAGCACAGCAGGACCCAAATAGGATATACTTCACATATCCTTCTATAGTTGGGTTTTATGCTATGGCTCAGACATATCTTAGGTAAGGAAGTGTTATGATCAGGCTAATTTCTACCAGGATCTCTTAGGATGAAAGGAGATGGATTAGAAGGGAGTTTCCAGTGATCCTAGGAGAGGACAGTTTTGATCTCAAAACAGTGGCAAAGGAAATGGAGAGAAGTGGATGTTGATTTATTGTGTGTGGATCTGAGAAAGAGATCAGGAATTTAGAATTTACCAGAAGGTCTGGCTTGAATAACTGAAAGCACGGTGGCGCCCGTCTGAAATAAGAAACACAGCTGAGCATTTGGTTGGGATGAAATTAAGAGAGACACCAATACTTAAAAACATGCTCATGTTGAATTGCCGGAGGTACAAGAATTAAGCACACGGAAACCAATTTTACTTATGCGTAGGCCAGGAGAATGAAGTGGCTATAAAATGACCAATCAGAAAGCAAAGAAAAATTCAAGTGAGGTCTCAAAGATACAGAAAACAGAGTCATTAATTAAAGAAGAGTCTGTGAAAGGTCCAGCGCTACAGAGAAGACAGCAAGATGAACAGAATCAACTTTCCATTAAATGTAGTCTTTCTTTTTTTCTAGTTCCAAATACTCAATATCGTTTGCTTTATCTATACCTATAAGTTTCACTAGAAAGAGAACCTGCCAAATTATAGCAATTATACATGCAGGGACATGTATCACTTGAGAAAAGCAGAATTATAAAAATTATTAGTTTGCCAGTAAACTATATTATTTTGAAAAAGTATAACAACTATTTTTTTTCTTAAAATTGCTTTCATAGTTACTGTCATATAGACTTAGGCTAAAAATTCTTCATTTGTCTCAGTTTTTACCTTGAAAATAGATCAGCTGACCAAATTTTTGGATAATTTCAAAAGATTTCTTTAAAACTGGAAATGGCCTTTGGCCAGGGATAGTTAGATGCAGAGGGCTTTTTATGAAGGAAGCCCTAAAAAATACATAAACAAAGAATATTTCTAATTTCCTTAAGAATACTTTCATGCCATCACATTATTCTGTCTTTATCGTCTTAAGTAGGCATAAAGAACTTTGGAGTGTTTCATATAATTAAGTTTCACTTTGTGATTTTCTAATGCATTCATTAGTTTAGCAATTAACAAAATCAAATCTCACTTTTTCTAGTTATGCCTGGAAGTTGATGCTCCTAATAAAATTTTCTTGCATACATAAGAATAAAAACCTTAAAGAATGAAATTTTCCTCAACTTCTAGAATTATATACCAATTATTATGGTTGGGAGTAATCTGCTACTTTTTATGTGCAGAGAAGAGACCTGCTGATCCCTTTTGCATTCTAATATTGTGTATTTAACCATGCTGGTAAGTGCTCTTTCAGCAGTGGTGCAGCAAGAGTAAACAGGCAAACTAACCTGAGGTCCATAACCACCTTGGGCACCTGCTGCATATTTGTCAAGGCTTACTCACGTCCAGTAGAAAAATCATCCAAAGCAGGTCAATGAACCCCACTCATGTGCTATACTTACACCTCAGCAAAAGAATACATCTATATTAGAAAGGAGATACTTTTCATTGCTTAAAAGTCCAAAACGTTCTACTGAAATAAAATAAATAAGGTAAATCCATCACCCTAACGTTACAATATGAAATGTGCATACAGATGAAACAAATGGGAACATATTTAAAGATAACTTTAAAAAATCAACCATGGACACTACAGCAAACATGGCAAGACGTAATCCTGATTTTCCCTATTTCAATGAATATTTTCTACGTGTCTAAATTAATGCTGAGAGCTAAGATTAATATCTTTAAGAGCCGTGATCCTTTGGTTTCCGCACAGGCATGTGATATAGTTTTATCCATTAAGCTAGAGCACTTCTAGGAACTTCTGGAAAATGCTTCCTTAATAACAATAATTATAATATAATAAAAGAAAGTCTTTCTTATTACAGTGGATGTTGCTATGACAGGAGAAGATACCTCGCTCTGTTGCTACTTTATCGCCTTGAAGGCTGCTGCTTAAACACAAACATGCCAAGAATAATAGGGAAAGAAAACACACACGTGTGCATTTCTGATGCTGTCTTCAAATTAACGTTTTGTTGTGGTAGGTTAAGACTGTCTACGTTATTGAGTTTATACTATTTGAATCACCATTTTCAATTTCATTATGCCAAATGCATCCCAACCAGTACAAATATTCTATCATTTACAGATGAGGTAATAAAGACTTTGAAAGTGAGAAATTCATCAGATATTTGACAAGATCTGCCATTTTACTGGCCAATGTTCCAACCAGTGATTGAAGACATGTATTGTCCATCAATGCTAGCCTACCATGCTCACAAAAAGTATTATCTCAACCTTCTAATAATTTTAAAGTTTAGAAAAATGTTTTTCTAATTCCAAAATAAATCTTAAGATTCATTCTTTTGTTGTTGTTGTTTTGTTTTGTATTTAGTACAAGGTCTACAGGGTCCCACTACATAGATCCGACTTGTAGTGATTCTATTTTCAGCCTAGCCAGAGTGTCACTATGCCCAGTCTCAAGCCCCATTTCAGGGTGTCCCAGGGGTGGGGCCAGAACGGCAAGCCAGGGATCAAACCCCGGCCACTGCCCTCTGCCTAAGGAGGTTCCTCAGTCTGCTGAGCTATCTGGCCAGCCTAAATTCATTCTTTATGCCTCAAACATATTATTAAAGGCTAAGAAGACCATATTTTCATTTATTTCTAGTATAATATTCAATAGTATTTGGGGTTTTTTTTTGTTGTTTTTGTGGAACCAGAGATTGAACTCAGGCCCTTGCGCTTGCCAAGGAAGCGCGTATTGCACCGAGCTATTTCCCCAACCCTTTCAATAGTATTTGTTTAAGCAATATAATTTTCCAGTACATATAAATCATATAATAAAATGTATGGGTGGACTGGCATAGTATGTCAAAACTTTAGAAAAATAATTAGGATGCTAATGTGGGAGTGGAGCCTCATGGAGAGTGACAACTAAAATACAGAGAAAAGGCACATAGATACGTATGGGAATCAGTGAGAACTGGGTTTGACTGCGCACAGGGAGACTGGACGATCAGTGCGTGTATTGAGAGTAATAAATAGCAAGAGGAAAAGGGACTTACAGATGCAGAAAGAGAAAAAGTGAGAATGAACCTGGCATGATGTTGGACTGAACCTGGACTTGCTGGTATAAAGTCACGGTTTTTAAAATACATACATAGAAATAAAAGAAGTATATGTGTAAATTTGTATAAGCATAGGAATGTATGAGCACATATATATGTACACACATACAAGTATGCATATTTATATGCACCTAGATGACTATGTCTATATCTATGTATGTTTACATGGATGTACTCTGAAATCTATTAGGTTTGGGAGCAGCGATACCCCAACTGCAGTAAATACACCGAATCCCATATCATAGAAGCAGGATTCCTTGGAGAAATGTTTAATGCAGGTGTTGGGGCGAGGAAAGTTCAAGATAATCTGGAAGAACCTTTGTGTGAGAAAGTAAGAAAATGCTCAGAGAATCATGGGGACTTGTTAAGAAGACACCGATGCCAGCTCAAAGGGCTTTCTACTTGTCAAACCTTAACAACTTAGACACCAAAATAAACAACTGAATAAAATAGGAAACTGAGTCCATATTAATTTAATAAAGAAATAAAAACGTTAATAAAGAATGGAACACTTATATCATTGTAAAGTACTATACTACAAAGTGGAAAAAAGTAGCTTTCCCAATAAGAAGACTGGCAAATATGCCCTTAATCAAGCAAAGTGACTATCACCTGTAAGAGGACACCACAGAATTGCACACCAACCAATATGATGTGATGAGATTAGGCTCAGGCCTACGACACACTCATGAAAAACACATTGCCTCCACTTAGCCAGGAGAAGACTGTTTTAGGCTTTATTCTTATTCAGGTGTGAAGCCCACAGAACAGACTGTCGCCGCCACTGAGTTCACAGTGTGCATCTCTAGTTTTCTATTACCTGGTCCTGGGGTGATTAGTGAAAGGAATGTTGTTTCCTGGAGTATAGGAGCAGTACTGGAAGGGTGGCAGAGAAGGATCTCTGAGTAGGCTTATTTGCATACGAAAGGCAGTCTTTCAGGGAGAGCGGCTTGCTATTTCTAAGAACTGGCTAGCCCTGAGAGGACTCACTCCTCACAGTCACAGTGGCCCCAGCACCAGATCATCAAGTAGACCTACAGTAAGAATATACAATTAAGGCAGATATTTCAGAAAACTCAAACTGAGGGGCATTCTAAAAAAAATACATAACTTTAAAACTGTTCAAATCATAAAAACCAAAGGGAGTCTCAGAAACTATTCAAGGGAGAAAAACAAACAAATAAACAAACAAAAAAAACTGACAACACAATGTAATGTGTGAAATAGATCCTTTTCCTAAAGAATTTATCACTTGGACAATGGATGACATCTGAATGCATATCTGAGGATTATATGGTAGCACTTTACCGATTTCTGATTTTGATGTTGTAATATTATGGTTGTGTAACAGAATGACCTTGGTTTTAGGAGATCATATTGTTCAGGAGGAAGTTTTGGTTTGGTTTGGTTTGGTTTGTTCTACTGTAATTCTCTTGTAACATATTAAATGTTTCAAAACGCTTAAAAATTATACATGAAAATACAGAAGACTAAACACAATCAGTATATTTAAAATTCAGAAAATACATTTATGATTCATATCTTAAAATTTAAATTTTTCTTACACACTAAAACTGCTTCACATGTATTAGTACATTTGTTCCACAGCATGACTGTAGGTCCCTTGCCAGTGTATGATGGTACGGAAACAAGTCAGGGAGTATGGATGGGATATCTCTTGGCCGAACGAACAGAAATGCTAACCCACACTCACTTAGAAATGCTCAGGATACCATAGAAGTTAGTAGCTAAACTTGGCAAGCGGACAGCAGTGCCACCCAAGAGGACAGATACAAAGGAAAGGCACAAAGAACCCAAAGCAGCTATAGACTTCAAAGAAGTTTAGGAATACAGTTAAGCATCCCCATGGTTTCCCTATTACCAGGAGAGCCACCCTCCTTGACCACCCCAGCCCTATGTTTTCAGGGTGGTCAACTGCCCTGAAACTCTGGCTATCTGTATGCCAATTAATGTTATATAGTCACTGTGGCATGGCAATGCCCCCAACTCTCACAGATGTGTACTTTCTGCAAGCAGCAGGACCCACACTACCACCCGCAGAAGACAGCATTCACTTATTCAGCAGTAACTTCTGGAAACCTACTATGATCCGTGAATGAAGTAGGAAGAAATCATTGTTCACTTGGAGCTTACGTCTAGCAGAAGGGCTAGAGAGTAAACATTTAGCATGATTAACTCAGTTACACCGAAGGTGGCAGATGCTTCTGCAAAAATAAATGTAGCGCAGGAAACATAGAATCAGAATTACTGCGTTTGAGAAGGGTAAGTAAAAACTGTAAAAAGTCAAACTAATAAGGGAAGTTTACTTTGTCATAGAAAAGATTTTTAAATGATAATGATATATGATATTGTGACAAGTCATCAATTTTAATAACAGGAAAGCTGCATGTTTCAGAAATGCTGTATCCTAAAGTTTCCATCTCTGGGGCCTCCAATGCCCATGAACAGAAAAGTGGAAGGAATAAAGAAATTCCAAAGGAGGAATGCCCTAAAGCCATCCAAGAGAAAATTACCTGGTGGGCAGTCCATCCAGAGAGAAAATATACGTATACCTTGCACTATTTTCCAGACCCACCAGTCTATTGTTGCTTGTCAGTAATAGTTTTTCTGGAAAAGAGAAATGTGTTCTTAGCTTACTTGCCAAGGTGATTCATGGCCCCAGGTTACCCCATCTAATGGCCAGTTCCCTCTTGACTTCCCAGTATCACCTGTGTAAGCGGTCCCTTTTACCTATCAGATGCTCCCTATTCACTTAACTTGTGAGTCTACTTAGCACTTTCTCTCCCTCACAATTTGCAGAAGACCAGAAAGCCAATTGTGGAAAGTATTTCAGTGCTTTATTCCTGGAGCTGTCCTTATCACTGAAGAGATGCACTTTCACAATGCTGCTTGTCTATATACACAGAAAAGGGTCCATTTCTTGCTGGAAAGTCATTTGATTCAGTGGAGGTTGCTGTCACTATACAGTCTATTGAGTTTTGCTTACTGTCTTATTTCAGTGGAATTGCAACTATTTATTAAATGCCTCCTATATTAAGAACACTGCACTTGACTTTTAAGAAGCAAGAGAAACAATATTTGAATGTGCAAGACAGCTCAGTGAAAGGTGCAGATGAAGGAGGCTAAGCCCATTAGATTGTTTTCACTTTGTCTACTGTTAAAAATGATCTTAACTAAAAAAAGGAGCTTGGGCAAAGAACTGAAAACACCTTAGCATAAAGTAAAGACAGTGTGAAAAGAAAAGTCAATAGGACTTAAGGACCGATTACAGGACATGGGAACATAAGTGTATTGTACCTTGAATTATGCGAATTCCTGCTATGTGCTCCATGAAGGCTCTAGAAGCAGCCAAAGCTTAGGGAATTACTGATAAAACACTCAAGCCCAGTGGAAAAAGAAAAGTTCTAGGAGGTCTAACAGTCCTTATTTTGAGGCAATATGGTTAAGATAGTCAACTGAAATATCCAGCTAACACTTGGACTGAAGGGTCAAAAGTTTGCAGCCAATCATCTCTAAAAATGTATGGGAATGAATGAAAAAGCTGAAAACAGCTAAATGTGGTGGCACTCACATCAAGTCTCAGCACTCAAGGGGCCTAAGAAGGAGAAACGCCACGAGTTTGAGGCTAGCCTGGCCTACATAGTGAATTCAAGTCCAAGCTGGAATACATAGTGACTTGCCTGGCAAGCACAAGGTCCTAAGTTCAATCCCCAGTACCGGAAAAAAAAAAAAAAAAGACTGCCTAAGGATCTGTTTTGTGAAAATATAAATGAAAGAAAAAAGAAAAACATCAAAGACAAGAAGGAAAAGATAAAAATGAATACTTTTCCTCTTCTGAGCGCCAAGAGCTTCAAATGTTTTCAGTCTACACTTAGGTTCCTCCTAGCCTTCCTGCCTGGGCCCCAGTTAATGTTCTGCCAGTTTTTACTCTGTCTCTCTTCCAAGCTTCCATCATAAATCAAACTTTATATTCATAAAGTTATGGTATTGTACACCAGTGAGTTCTCATTTGTCTACTTCTTTGTACAACCTGCTAATTACTCTGAGGAAAAGAAAAGTATTTTTATACTGTGGAAATGTACATGCAAAGTTTGTATACCTTGGAACCTAGCCCAGTTAAACTGTAGTAACCTAACCCATTAATGTATAGTTGTTTACATGCAATTTAGGCAATTAAGAATGTCTTTCAGGTTTAACTAGCACTGCTAAAGCAACTGAAACTTTGTAGTATAAACTCTGTGGAGTGACACTGCTTTTGATGTTGAACCTGAAAAACAGTATTTTAAGAAGGGGAGATAAGAAGGTTAAAAGGCTCTGTTTTTGCTCAAAGCAAATAATGTGTACATAGTTCTATGAGGTTATGACATAACAATCTAAATTATCACATCTCTTTTTTTCATGTGTATTTACATGTGAATTTTTATACTTAGCATAAGTTGGTCTTAATTAAGGATCTAGCCAGGTCAAGAGAACCATCTGTGAAACAGGATATGGCTGACCACTGTCTACTTCCAAAAGTAGCAAAACAAAGCAATATAAAAACAAACCAAAGCTTCAGAAAACCTAGAAGCTATTCAGGAAGACCATGTGATTAAAATGATTCACTTATTACAAGATGAACGAATTAAAGAACAGAGTGAAAAGGGAATACAAAGAATGGAAGGTTAGTCTTACCTAGGGAATGTAGGAGGCCCCTTAGAAAGCTAATTTTTCACCTCAGTCCAGAAGGATGAGTAAGAATAAGCAAGAGTAAGAAGAATAATAAAACTGCGATGTTATTTTTCATTTTTCATGACCTCCCATCCTTTAAGAAAAAACACACAGGTGACAAACACATGGCTTTGTTAATTCAAATTAATATCACACAACTTAAAATTTTCAAACGATCTTAAGTGTAAGAGACATAGGATAAACTAATCACTCCAAAACTTAAGAGAAAATTATTTTATAAAGGAGAAAACTTTGTAGGGCTCTCTAAAAATGGCACTAAGCAACTAATTTTCATATTCTACAGTTGGTTGCACTTCCTTTTCTTTGACTAAAATTGTCCCTGTCTTCCTCAGGTTTTGCTGCTATCACTGGGTTACCTCAAAATGGATAATTTGGAAAGAGTAAGTTTATTTAGCTCATGGTTCTAGAGGCTGGGAAATCCAGGAGCATGACGCTAGTGTCTCATGAGGAACTTTGCCCAGGGAAGAGAACTCGCATGGGCTAGCTCAGGTCTCTCTTCCTCTTTGTACAAAGCCACTAGGGCCATCATGCCCCACCCCCTGTGATTTCTTCTAATCCTAGTTACTTCCCAGGAACCCTACCTCCAAAGGCCATTAACATATGAATGTGGGGAGTATACAACAAACTCAAACCATAGCAACCCCAAAGCAACAAAAAAGAGTATGATAAAACTGTCATCTTTCCTCAAGAGAACTGCTTTCAGGGACTCCTGATAGTTGGAAATTTTAGCTTGCAGAATACTATCCTAAAGCTCTGGGAAGAACTGAGAGATATGTTCAAACATTAGCAAAAGTAAACAGCAGCTAGCAATTTTAGAATTTTGGTGTGATTCAACTGCTTATTTGGGATCAGGCGACTATACTATCAAAATGTTCCTACTGATTCTAGACCAGTGGTGGCAAACCCTTACAACATTCATTGATAACAGGCCTGCTGTGGCACGCCTGCCATAGGTTCGCCACCATATGCAAAACCATCAAAATGGTACAAAATAATTTTTAAACTATCATGTGTTCTGAAGAACTACATCAGAAAATGTGAAACTGAACTTTTGGTTCTACGGAAGAGACTGTCAAGGAGGGAATATAATTTTAATGTTCACTTCCCTAATTATGAATTTTTATACATATATTGGCCCTTTCTCCTTTTGGAAAACATTTTTCTGTATTGAGAAATTAATATATTGGATTATTTTTTATCTTGTTGCTGTTCTGCAAGACCATGTAAACACTTTCATTGTTATATGCAAGCATAATACGTTTTTTCTTATC
Organism: Octomys mimax; assembly: GCA_002564305.1. NCBI lineage: Eukaryota > Metazoa > Chordata > Mammalia > Rodentia > Octodontidae > Octomys > Octomys mimax. Next base: position 132 of record NDGM011098084.1, on the reverse strand, counting down.
ATTCTTATAATTCTGTCTTTTTATGATCATAAATTATTCAACAAATTTGTAATTACAAATGGGACTACATATAAAGAATACTATTTACAAGTTGCATCAAAATTATAAACTACCAATAAGACATCTAATGAA
>NDGM011098063.1:0-14584 GCA_002564305.1 Octomys mimax | reverse complement strand
AAAAAAAAAAAAAAAGAGTCTTGCTTTCTATGCATTGCTGGAAGTAGTCCACTCTGGGATATGGGTCTGCTTTATACTAAGCATATTGTCAGTCAGAGAAGCAAACGTTGATGAAAGAGCAGGCAGACAACTACCTACCCAGGAAATGCATATTTGGCTAAGAGAAAACCCTGGAAATCAAGATGTTCCATTTTGAGATAACCTGAAATTACAGACTATTGGCAAAGACACCAAAGTCACACAAACAAGATCAGCATAGGGAATGAAAAGATAATGTGAGTACACCAAAGAGACAATGAGGACAGAAGTGTTAGGCATGATGTCAGTGTGCAGATTCCCAGCTCTCATGGGAATTCTTGTGCCTAAACCTAAGCAGCTCTCTGTAGTCATTGTTACTCTTACATTATAGTTTTTGGCTTTCAAGAGTTGAAAATGCTCTTTGGATAACCTTGAACACAATATATGCTTGAGATATATTTCTTTCTTCTACTTTCAACTTTTTAATCTAACTTTTCTTCTTTTTCATAATCAGAAGTAGTATATTTTGGAATAAAAACAAGCTTCTTAATTGTATATCTCTTTTCAGAAGATGTATTTTTTTTAAAAAACTTTTGGTAATTTTTTTGCCCCTCTCTTCTCTGTCTTTCTCTAGTTCTTTTGCTGTCTGTCTCTCTGTCTGTCTGTCTCCTCTCCTTTCTCCCTCTGCCTTTCTCTTCCTCCCTCCATCAAGGCAGATGGTTTTATCATACTCAGAAAGAATCAGAAATATAAGAAACGCCACAGTTTATGAAGTCATGTGTGAAGACGCAAAGGAGAGCCCCAGTGGTTAGAGGAAGCTTAGCCATATTACTTTTCCATGTGTCTGCAAGTACTGTAAAGAAGAACTACTAAAACTTGAGGAGGAATTACTCATTCTCATGTGGCAACGCCATCATTTCCTATCTCCCTGAATTGTGTGTGTGCGCCTTCTGCCCCTATTCTCATCCCACCTGTGTGTCCTTTTAACTTCTATTAAGTTATAAACCCTCAAATCTCCCTTCCCACCACCAACACATACTCTCATAACACAGAATTCTGGTAGTCCAGGAACACAATTCATGCACTAAGAAAAAAATGTCACAGAATTGTTCTGCTACAATGCTGTATATGGTTAGATTTCTAAATTTTTGTGTAAAAACGTATGTTTATTCCTATTTTTAATTTTTTTCTTCATATTCTATGAGGACTTAAAGTTCAACATATCAATACTTGATGGAAAATACCTGCTCCAGGTTATGCCTCAGATGTTTTGATATTTAGACAGATAGTTAGGGAAAACCAAACTGCAAATGTTGCAGGGTAATAATAAGCTTCTCTTCTGGAGGGATAACCACCTAAGTTTGAAAATCAAAAATTGGAGAAAGGGAATGGCTGCAAGGTCAGCCAATAATTTGGCCCTAGCTTTTCAAGGTCAGTGAAGACTGAGGACATAGGAGAACCTGTACTGTAACGTCATATAACTTAGTTGTGCCCCAAATTTTCTGATCAAGGAGATTATGGAGCCACAGAGGAATGTGGTTGATGATGTATAGTGTGCCTAAGGAAAGTCACATGGAGGAAAAACAATCTCTCAGGCTTTTACAGAAAGCAAATTGGTCAAGCAATGGCAGTGGCTCATGCACATGGCTGACACTGACAAAGGATCTACAAAGTGCGGTAAAGGATTACAGGATAATTCCTGAGGGGACTTAACTGACCTTATCAGATACAAAAGTTACATTTCTTATTATATAGGTCTTTCTTTATCTTAATCTTAACCATTCAGCAGAAACGTATAAAAACTAGGTATATAAAGTAAAGCTATATTAATATGCCGAGCTGTAAACGGCTCTAGTCAACAACTTCTTTGAATAACCCACTACTGTTGTGGACTCTTGGGTTGTGTTGGATTGTGTTGCTGAATTCAAGTACCTATAGTATTTAGATGTCAATAGAATATCCACCTGTGACAGGACTAAACAAAAAAGGGGTTACAAAGGAAGGACCATTTTGTATTTGTATATACAGAATAGTTGGGATAGACATACAGCTACTTTCACTTAATTCAATGAGAAGAAAGATTTGTAGTAATAGTGTTTGGACAGGATATCCTGTCTGCATCTTGTACTGTGGATAACCACTAAGAAGATAACAATGTATAATGTATTAGTTATTGAAAATGTTCTATTAATTAGCTTTAAAATTGTCTCAGTGATATTTGTTTCTCAATAAAAAAGAACATATGCTATATATGAAACAAAACAAAAAGCAAAACAAAAACAGAAAAGGGCAATGTAATATTCATTTTTAAGAACATTTTTTGTAATATTCTTACATATAAAAACTCACCAGTAAAATGATGCTCTAGCAAAGACTAGATGAAAGTTGTGGACTGCACAATGGCCATAAATTAAGAAAATTCTTACACTAAAATTGCAAAGAAACAAAAGACAGCAGTGAGTGAACTTCTAGTTATCAGAAACATACGAAATAAATCAACTTCATGATAATTATGGGAAAATGCCAATTAAAAATTTAAATTAAGTTACAAGAAACAAAGCAAAAATTATTTAAATGGATCTCAAGATCCAGATATCACACAAGATTAATCAATTTAAACTCATGAAAATTAAAAACCACTGTTTAGAAAAACAAAACAAAACAAAAAAAAACACTGTAGGTAAAGACAAATGTCAGGTGATGAACTCAGAAAAAATGCTAGCAATTTATATAACAGCCAAAGAGATAGCATTCTCAATATTTAAAGAGATCATAAATATAAAATAGAAAGGATCAGCAACCCAGTAAAATCTGGGTAAAAATTATGTAAAGAAAGGTCACTTAAAAAGGTTATATAGTAAAAAATAGTCAGACAGACAGACACACAGACAAACAGACACACACAGAGACAGACAGATAGGGGAGACAGACAGACAGATATAACTTCATTCATAGTAAGAAAATATACATTAAAAACACCTATCCTGGCCTGAGACTTATTTGTATTGATTTTGTGACACTAACATTTGGTCAAGATACTTCACTGGTAAGGCTCCAAGCAAAGGGCACTTTCATGCACTGCTGGTGGGAGTGTCCTAGAGAAGGCAACCTTTTGGCATGTTTTACAAAATGACAAATGTTTTTAGCACCTGACCCAGTGAAGGACACTTTCTGGCAAATTTAGCAAAATAGCAATAAATTTAGCATGTGGCCCAGCAATTCTTATCTTGAGATTGTACCCTATGGATAACTAACACACAAGAAAATAATGTACACACAATGTACATTGTTATACAATGGTATAATTGTGCATATGATTGGTTATAATTGCAAATGTTTGGAAACTGACAAAAAGTTTAAAAGAATATAGCCAGTTGAATATGGTACTCTACCTGAATAAAACACAGATGTTTGGTTATTTCTACAGATTATAGGAATAAAAAATGAGGTATAAAAAACAGAAGTAATAGTAATGATCTTCACTGTGTCTTCTATCATCATTTTGATAATTTGTTTCATTATAGTGTGCTTAGATTTTTACTTGATAGTGCTGAGAATTGGAGTTTTTTCCCACTGATATCATGGGGAAAGAAGAGTTCAGGAAGGTTTTCTTCTTAATAGATAAAACTTCAAAAATTAAACTAAAATGCAAATTATATCACATGAAATATCTGAAGACCAATTAAAGCATAAATTAATATTAATCTGATGGTGTTCCAAACTATATTTAAAAAGTAAAAGATTCACAAAATGGAATGCCACTGTAGAGAAAAGAAAAGGTTAATATTTTCTAAAAATCATCTCTAAAAACTGGAGAAATTTTTGAATAATTAAAAAAATACTACTGGCTAAAATGACTACTAGTTGACAGACAAAATCAGCATCCCAGAAACAGAGCCAATATATTAAAAATTTCACTCTTTTCCTCCTGCAGTAACTGACATTCTCATTCGTAGGCTTCTCTAACTGGCCTTATAATGACCATTGTGAGGATGCATGGAGCAGAATTATAAGCACTTATTCAGTTCCCCACAACTCCACACCAATTTTGTTCCCACTTGTGATTTAGATCAAGATTGTCCCCCAAAGCGTCATGCTCTCAAAATCAAGGGATTTTGGACTGTGCTTGGATAATATGTTCATAGCTCAATGTGTTTTTAGGATGTTTGTTCTGAGCAGAAAAGGTAGATAACTGGGAGTGTGGTGTGGAAGGTCCGACTCCTTTCCTGAAGCCTCTCTTCTCTCTCTGCTTCCTGATCACCAGAATGTGAGCAGCTTTCCTCAGTTTGTAGATGTGAGTCAAACACAAACTTCTCTTCCACTATGGTGTATCTGTTAAGCATTCATTTCAGCAAGAAAAGAACTAAGACAACTACCACATCTCAAGAAGCCATTCTCTTCTCTTAGAACTATACTTTAGAGATTCACCTATTGCTGTTCAGGACAACGAAGGCTATACTTTTATATCTTTCTTTTTTATTTTAAAGAGAAAAGAAAGATAAGCATAACACAAACAGCCCATCATGCCAGGTGTGCTGTAAGTTCACCACCACTGTTCTAGAACCAAAAATGCAGTGTCCTAAGGAGACCTATTTTGGACTTGTATTAATGGGTTTTCTGTCACTAGGAAAAATATCAACACGTGCAACTTAAAGGAGGAGAAATTTATTTTGCTCATGGTTTCATGGTTGCTTTTCTCCAAGACACAAATGACATATTAGAAGAGCTTGGTGGAAGAATGGAGAAAGGAGGATCCAGGAAAGAAGACAAAACCTTCCATGCCACACTCTCAGAGGCTTGCCTTTTCCAACCAGTCCAAACTCCTCTGACACACATTCATCTATGAACACCCATGGCATCTGTGGCATCCAGGGAAGAGAGACGGAAGGGAAGAATACCTGCTTCCGGGTCATAGCCCCATGGCACACAGCATCTAACCACTCACTAACTCCTAGCAACATATTCAGCTGTGAAGTTCTCAATGGATCAGACCACTGATAACTATAATGCCCCTGTGACCAGCCATCACTGAAAAGCCCCTTGTCTGAACCAATAAAACTTTTATGGGACATTTCATATCTAAGCCATGACATTATGCCCTTAGCCCTCAAAAGACTCATGTCCATGTCATTATGCAAAATGCATTTAGTCCACCCTAAAAATTGCCAAAACTCGATAGTTTCATCATTGCTGAAAAGTTGAAGTGCAAAGTCTACTCTGAGACTCAAGACAAGTTCTGGGCTGTGAGGCCTTACACAGATTTTTTTTTAAAGTTAAATTCTTCCAACATATAAAAGTACAGGGTAAATATTCCCATTCCATATGGGAGTAGTAGAGAAACACAGAGGAATCCCATAAGCAAGCCTGAAAACTAGTAGGGTAACCATTAAATCCAATAGCTCTATGTATAGCACTTAGGATATATTGTAGTGAGATAGAAAATCTCCTGTTGTGCAATCCTGTTCCTCAACATGGTCTTTCCCTAGCCAACTCTCATACTAACTGCAGCTTTGCTCAGCTGACTTTCAGTGTTCCTGGCATCCCAAGCTTTCCAGAAAGGCACTATACCTTCAACTACACTCTCAGAACTTCACAAATTTTTCTTAGGAATACTGCCTGGCCTCTCTGGCCTTCTCTTGAAATCTGACTAGAAGCCTTTATGGCCACACAACTCTTGTACTCTGTACATCTGCAAAACCATCCCCAGCCACCTACTGGACTAGTAGACTAGCGGTGAACTTGGTGGTACATTTTCCTAGGTGGTCGGGAATGATGAGAGCACCCTGGAGCACTTTGCTCAGAGAAAAGTTTTTCAAAGAAGTTTCCTCTTTTATACCTATACATTTTCTATAAGTGGGATATGGCTAACTCCTGAGAACCTACCAAGCATTTTTTATTGTTTCAATGAAAAATAATTGACTTCCTTTTAGTGGATCTAATCTTTTCAGCAACCATACTCTTCTTGGCTCTGACTAGATAGGTGTTTCCTTTTTGGCACAGCTGAAAAGCCTTCTTTCAGCTCAGCATTTGCTTCTGATTCTCACTGCAAATATGGGTAAAAGCAGCCAGCAGCATGCACACCATTGTCTGAACATTGGATCATCTTGAAATTTCCTCCACCAAATTCATGTGTCATACACTTCTAGGTTCATTTTCACACAAAAATCTTAATACATGGGCCAAATGTAGACAAGTTCTTTGCCAGAACATAACTCATGTGGCCGCTAGTGTAATTCCCAAAAGACTCCTTATTCTCTTTTGAAATAGGCCTTTAATATCTACATTTCTATCAGCATTTTAGACTTCTAAGCTGTCACTAGAATTATCCATCCAACTACGCTTATAGAATTCTAAGGCTTACAAAAGCTAGTATTTCCAAACCATCCCAAGCACCTCCCACAAACCAGTTCCAAAGGCTATGCACCACATGGTCAAGCATAAGAGCTGAGTCACAGCACTGACTCAACTTCTCTGGTTTCAACTTTCTGTATTAGTCACTTTCCCACCCTGGAGACAAAATGCCAAACACCTGCATATTAAATGAGAAGAGGTTCATTTTGCTCATGTTTTTAGAGGATTTATTCCAGTGTTTGATGATGTCTTAATTTCTTTCTTATTGCTGAGATACAATATCTGGTACCCACAACTCTATGAAACTGAGGTTATTTTGACTCATACTTTTTAGAAGTTTAAGTGCATAGTTCTCTGTCTCTAAGGCAGGGCAGCATGGCAGAGGGGTATGAAACTGGAGGCTTGCCCTTGGCATGGTATGTAGAAAGGGGAGAGAGAGAGAGACAGAGACAGAGAGAGACAGAGACAGAGACATTCAGACAAACACACAGAGAGACAGAATGGCAGAGACAGACACAGAGAGAGACAGAGAGACAGAGAGACAGACAAAGACAGAGATAAAGGCAGAGACAGAGACAGAGACAGAGAGAGGAGTAGAAAGTGGGGAACAGACCCAGGTCACACCACCAGTGACCTGACTCTTCCACCTAGATCTCACTTCCTAAAACAAGTCAGATATAATGAAAAAAATCCAACATTCGCACACAGAAGCTTTGGAGTACATTTTAGATGTAAAACAAAGCAGCCTGAGCCAGTGCAGAAATGGAAGTGTTGAAATACATGGTGGACAGCTGATCAACCCATGGCCAGGAGAAAGAAGAGAGGGAAGAGAGAACCTGGGGCCGCATTATGCCCTTCAGATCACACTTCCAGCATCCAGGCTCTTTTAACCAGCTCTCACTTTCCTACAGCATGCTCAGCTATGAACTCATCAGTGAATTAGCCCACTAATGTGTGTAGAAGCCTCCATATTCAATCACCTTCAAGAAGCCCCATAGCTGAACACATAAGATTTTGGGAGCCATTGTAGATCTAAATCAAAATGAAGCCTTAGCAAATCTTCACTTCCACACTGAAAATGCAACCATTTCTTTTAGACACTATCCTAAGAAATCAAGGAGAAAAACAATGAAGATGAAAATAAATGCTTGCTAAACTTAGAAATGAAAGACTTTGGGATGTGAGACTCATTAAGTTCTCATTATTTACAGATGAAGCAATTTAAATTATTTTGAAGTTTGTGGTGTCTCTCTTTCAGAATATTTTTGCTACCTCCATTACTCTACATGTAATGATTTTTGTCATCATTCAGTACTCAAATTTGTAAAGCACATTTAATTATTTTGACAATATATAGCAAGATGTGAATCTCACATAGGAAGAAGCCTTGTTTTTTTTTTAAACCCTGCTTGAATTTTCCAAGAGAAAAATCTTAAAATCTGAAAGTCTAGTTAGTAAATAATGCAAAAGCTGTTAGAAAATAAAAAAGGATATGTAAAATTCAGTCATTCTTTTATAGTTCCCATTAACCATCAATGTGGTAGCAAAATATAATGCTGTAAATCCTTCTGAGTTAAGCAAGTAAAAAGGCCATAATAAAGGTCAATTTTACTGCCATCAATTTGCAATAATGGGACATTTGGTTGCCAAAGGAAGCAACAATACAACTCAGAATTGTAACCCTGGAAGAAAAGAAAGTGCTTCTACGGCAGCAAGTGCTTTGTGGAGATTTACACTGAAATCCATACTCAGCTCGGCTCCAGAATAATGTGGATGCTTTATAAATTGTTCTAACCCTGTGCACTGCGGTGCAAAAGATAAATGCATGGTCATACCACAGTGAAATAGACTCACTATATAGAAGATGGAGAAGTTATGATGGGCATTTGATATATATGCAAAAATAAAAAGGACAAATGGTAGTTTCATCAGCAATTAATGTGATCCATAATTACAATGTGCAAACAAAGAATCCGCCAGGGAACAATTGCACAATAATGAGATTTGGTAGTATTAATCCTTCTCTGAATTGGCAAGAATACAAATTGTACAGAAACAACAGTCGTAACAACAGCATAGAACACAAAGATGGAGACTGCCCCAGTGTTCACTTCGGAGAACTAAAAGTTAAAGCATCCAGGAAGCATTAAATAGCTGTGATCCTCCTTATCTCCTCTGCTGTCTTATTTTATTACCTAGGTTAGAGCAGGCATCATTATGTTCTGTGATAACTTACACTTATATTCAGAATAAATATTCATTTTTATGTCTTCTAGGTCAGTAGTACCAGGTAGCATCCCTAAGTACTAGCCCAACAGGGAAAAAGCTACAGTGAGATAAAAATGACCACCAAAGAAGACTAACGAAGGAACTCTTTGTCAATTAGGATAAGATGCTAAGTGGTCCATTTTTAACAGCTTAAAGGGAATTTGAAAAAAATCATCTGGAGCATGACTACAAAGAAATAAGCACTTCAATATTTCAATGTAATTATAACTTTCCAGATATTTTCTGACCATGCATATGTACATGTGAACGTACTTGAGAGCACATCACAAATAATGTTTTCCTACCTTCAGTGTCACTATTGTATTAGAAGTATTTCTCATATGATCCATAAACACAGAAATATATATTTTTTCTTTTTTTTAAAATGTATTTGGTTGTTTCAGGTCTCACTATACAGCTTGGACTCACGGTGATCCTCCTGCTTTCAGCCTCCCCAGTGCTGGGATCCCAGGCATGCACCACTACACCTGGACTCTGGCAGGTTCAGCTTACCCTGTGCACAGGGCTGGCATGATGTGTGATGCAGGGGATCAAAGAGCCATCCCTGTGCTTGCCTAAGCAGGTGCTTTACTCTGCTGAGCTCTCTCACTGGCTCAGAAATATTTTCTATTACATGATCAAACTATAATGGAACCTATCACTTGTTTATTCGATGAACAAGGATATGTACTGAGCTTCGGTGACACAAGATATAGGCACCAATACAGCAAAGACATCTTGGCCTCAGGGAGTAAAGGGGTAACTGTGGTGCTTAATAATGTGAATCACATTGGATGTAAGCATTCGTTGGGACCAGAGGAAAGTGACTAGCATATTCTGGACAGTTCAGATAAGAATTCACAGAGGAAGTACCTATTAATATGGGACTTGCAGATGAAGAGAAGTTAAAAGGACACAAGTGGTGATGAGAATTTGGGCAGGAGTACACACAAAGCTTATGGAGACAGAAAATGATGGAGTTGCCACATGAGAACAAGTAATTTTTCCTCAGCTCTTAGTAGTTCTTATTTGCAATACTTGTAGACACATGGAAAAGTAGTAGGACTAACTTTTCTATCTCTGGAGCTCTCTTTTGCTTCTGCACACATGACTGTATAAACCATGATTTTGCTTATGTTTCTGGTTCTTTCTGAGTATGACAAAACCAGCTGCCTTGAGGATGGGAGGCAGGACAGAGAACAGCGAGAGAAAAAAGGGAGATTGAAAGGGAGGGGAAGAGAGAGAAAGAGATGGAAAGAGGCAGGCAGCATGAGAGACAGAGAAACAGTGAAGGGAAGGGGAGAAATCACCAGACACTTCAGAACTCATGAAAGCCAAGCAAAGTCAAAACCACGAACAAACATTGCTCCTCCCACTGGCCTTTTGGAGACTGCAGAGTATACAGAACCAGAACACAAACTTTAGAGCCAGATTTACTGGACTGAATACTGTCAGTCTCCTAGAAGCTGATACCCTTGGGTAACTTTGCATTTCAGTTTCCTTAAATTTAAAGTGGAGACAAAATGAAGGCCTACATCTTGAGTTGGCTTCTATCATTCCATTCTATCCAACACTTCCAACAATAGAGCCCTGGACCTCAACACTTGCTCCTACTGTTTCAGAATGCAGCCCATGTTCCCTGGAACTCAGGATTTTTAGCTTGCAGTGTTAAAGATTTTCTCAGAGATTTGTGCCCAGGGCCCACTGGCCATTCTCTAGACCTTTTCCCTTTGTCTTGCTCACTTACTGCATACTGGCCAGCCTAAGTCCCATTCTCTGCAGCCCCTTCCAAGGGCACACTTCCCTATTGGAAGATGTCATTTGCAGGAGCTTTCTGCACTCTGTCATCATCAAGCCCGCCGCAAACTGCCCTGTTCTTCTGTGGTGCATATTCCAGACTACCAGCAAAGATGTATGGCCAGAGAAGACTTTAGCGATGCTAATTTAAAGCCTAGACTTTGTGGACATTATTGGAAACTCAGCTTCATTGACTATTTCTTGCTTTCTCCATTATTTTTCTTTCTCTGGATGGATCTCCTAGTGGAGTAAGAGTAGACAAAGCTCCCACTCTCTCTCTCATTGGATCTGATTACTAGGTGTCTTTTATGCTTTCTTTTAAAGATTAAATTGGCATTTTATTTATTAAGCATTTATTTATTTATTTATTTTTATTTTAGGGATGAGTCTACAGGGTGTTCAGGGTCTCAATACTAAATCAGCCTCATAGTGATCCACCTGTTTACAGCCTCCCAAGAGCTGGGATTACAGGCATGCACCCCCCCCCCCATGTCAATTGTCATCTCAGTGTGCCCCAGGGGCAGGGCTGGCATGGCAGGCCCCTGGATTGAGCCCCTTGCCCCAGCACCTGCTTGCAAGTGCTTTAATCTGCTGAGCTATTCGGCTGGCCCTTTTAAGCTTTTCTTATCACATCCAACATAAAAAGCAGTTGATTGGTGAGTGATGGAACTTCCACAGGAATTTCTTAATGCGAGCTTACTGTTCCTCTGAGTGCAGATACTCTGCACTATAGGGATCTGAGGGCCTTTGCAGAGCCTGAGTGACTGTTCCTTGATTTCAATGGTCTCTGTCAGTGTGGCTTCAGAGTCCCACAGATACCACGGCACAGGGTTTTAGGATCTGGAACTGAGAAGAGATTTTCTTTAATTTCCATTGTTCATTCAAGTTGAGGCAAAGGGGGCTCCCAGGACACTGGCAGTCTGGGAATTCAGTGGATTTCACAGCACTTTTTACATCTTTTCTCCAACTACATCTTTTGATCATCTACAGTGTACTGTGCACTAGGCTACATTGCTAAGTGCTTTCCATAACTAACTAGCATTTTCCTTATAGCAAACTTCTAAGAGGTTGCTTTTATTATATCCACTTTTCAGGTAAGGAAAACAGGAGGTAGAAAATGCATATACTTTCCTCAAAGATATATAGGGAATAAGTGGCAAAACAGGAATTTGAGTTTAGGCAGTCTGATTACAGATCCCTAGGGTCAGTGTGTGCCTCACTCCTCTATACTGTTGTTTTGGTACTAAAGAAAACCTGGCACCACATATATAACTCACCTGGTAGCCTGAAAAATGTACCTTAAATTGGACAAATTGATAGTAGGGTAAGTAGCATTCTAGAAATCCCAAAATATCTAGATTAAAGAAGCTATGATAAGTTTCACTTCGCTTATAGTTTTAAAAAATGGATTTGCTATGGATACAGCTATTTGTGATAACTTGTGCTTATTTATATTTATGTGTCTGGAACATCTTTAAGCACGTCCTACATTACTAATTTGACCTTGGTAGTACCTATAAGCGATGAGCAAACAGAATAAAACAGAGGAAGTAGTTAGCTGGAGGACACAGGTCCAGCACATGCAGAGCTGACTACCAGGCAATCAGCCCCCAATCCCCACCCACTGTGCTTCTCTCTTATCCTGGGATGGTGAGCAAAAGGGAACAAACCCATGAATGCCTGCGGCTTACATCCATACATACAGATTGCTGGTGGTAAGACATCTGATTCATAGACTCAACTGGAACAAAACCACTCTGCTTGGCTGAAAGGGAATAAAAAAAAAAAATCCCACATAGAAAATCACAGACTAGCAATGTATTCATTTTTACAGAAATTCTCAGTGGAGTAGTAAGACCAAAATTTCAAGTAGAGTTTTTTAGAAGCTGCTTTCATTAAAAAGCATCTTCACATTTCAGAGAAAAAGAGTGACATATACAAATGATAGGCATGGAGCCACTTAAGGCAGGTTACATTATACCAATATTTTTACAATCCTCAAACATCAATAACCTTTACCTGTAGTGCATATCTCAGGCTTCCAACCAGTAGTGATTTTTTGTTCTTATTGTAATTATTTTAAAAGAAAATGTGTTTCCAGTAGACAAGGTCAAAAGGATATTGGTTTATTTTTATTTCAGTCTTTTATTATTAGTTGGTTTACTCTCTAGTAATTTGTCCACAGAAACAAGACACTTGACTTGGAAAATATTGAAGATAGAAAGAAGAATTAGTAGGTGGCTAATTACTAAAACAACTTGTTTCTGCACGGAAGATAGGATTATCTAGTACAGAATGTCAAAGATTAAAAAGTATGAAGGCTGTTCACATCTGTTTCTTTGTCTGATTTAGGAAGAGACGGTTCTTATTTTTTGCCTGTTGATTTCACAAGTTAAGGCTCTGAACAAATATACCAGAGAGGCGTCACAAAGTAATTCAAAATAACAACACATTTCTTCGTCCTCCACTCCGTCCTGGGAAATGTATAGTCTAAGCTCTTTGTATTACACTTTTGTGAAGTAAATGTAAAAATATAAACTATTCACAAACTAAGTTCTTTAATTTTATTGCTTAAGGCACTATTAATCTGTTATTGTCAACTGTGGGTGTTGAATACATCAATATTGGGCAGAGTATGACAACAGTTGCATCATCATACAAAATTTGAAAATATACAGTAATCCATTAATTGCAAAATTATTGTTCTCTTTGACATTTTACTATTTTATAAAGAGTAAGGGAAGCTCAAGCAAAGATTAAATTTTTCTTTATTTTATCTCAGAATATTTTTAATAAATTATCCTATTTTAAACTGAATCTCTGTTGCAGGATTAAGTGAGCATTAATAAGATTTTTGAAACTTATTTTAAAAATGTAGCACACTTTAAAAATTGCTGGAAGATACCAATTAGGTATGATTCACAAACTGATCTAGCCACACTTCTGGCTTGTATTCATATTGCTTATGCCTGGACAAAGATAATGTTTTCCTTCCTCATTTTTAGTATCTTTATCTTTGTCTTATGTCCAACCAAACCCATCAAAAAAAAAAATACTAAGAAAAGATTCAGAAGAAAATCAAATCGACAAATCAATCTCATGTTTATTTGAACAGATTGCATTAGGTAGTCTAGATACTGCAGAAATAGATGGTAGTCTTTGAACTGTAATATACTCGGACTAACAAAGTTTATGAAGAAACAGCACTTTTAACATGTGAATAGGACTTTACTTTTTACACTTCATTTTTATACTTTTCTACTGTATAGTTAAGAACAAGATAAAGCAAGACCTATATAACATGAAATGTAACTTCTGTATCTGACAAGGTCAGTCAAATGCCCTCAAGATTTATCTTAAAAGCTTGTACTGTAGTTTGTAGATTGTTTGTCAGTGTCAGCTATGTGGATGAGTCACGGCCATTGCTTGACCACTGTGCTCTCTGTGAAAGACTGAGAGAATGTTTTCTCTCTATGTGATTTTCCTTAGGCACACTCTACATCATTGATCACTTTCCTCTGTAGCCCCATAATATTGATCAGAAAATTTGGGAAACAACAGAGTTACATGATGCTACAGTACAGATTCTCCTATATCCTGAGTTCTCACTGACTTTGAATGTCTAAGGCCAAAACGTTGGCTGCCCTTGCAGCCCTTCTTTTTCTCTAATTTTTGGTGTGAAAACTTAAGTTTTTTTTTTTTTTTTTGCCGAACCAGGGATTGAACTCAGACCCTTGTGCTTGCCAGGGAAGCGCTTATTCCACTGAGCCATCTCCCCAGCTCCAAAAACTTAAGTTGTTAACCCTCCAGAAGAGAAGCTTATTATCATTACCCTACAATGTAAGCAATTAAGCTTAACCTCACTATCTGACTGAATATCAAACATCTTAGAGCTGTAGAAGGCTCAAGTTAACAATTTCTGACATTGCCAATCCTACAGATAACCCACTACTATTATCTATTATGGACTACTGTACTATATTGGAATATTTTGCTGAATTCATGCACCTACAATATTTAAATGACAATGGAATACCCATCTGACAAAACTAAACAACAAAAGGGGATACAAATGAAGGATCATTTTTGTCTGTATATTCAAAATAGGATAGATATGCAGCTACTTTCTCTTAATTCAATGAGAAGAAAG
>NDGM011098045.1:0-11130 GCA_002564305.1 Octomys mimax | reverse complement strand
AAATTATTAAGACCATGTCTCAAAAATTAAAAAAAAAATTGATATATAGCAGAGTGTGAGTGGCCTGGGTTCAATACCAGTCCTGAAGGGGAAAAAAAAAGTATGCCATGTCTTTATCCGCCTTATTCATGGCATTTGACATGGCACCACTAGACTTCTAGTTCTTCCCCAAATTCAAAATCACACGTCAAGACAGCGTGGCGTTACAGTGAGAGCCACTCATGAAAGAGGACTACCAAGACCATTTCAGAAAGGGGCAGGCCAGGGCATCGTGTAGGGTGCCTGTAATCCCAGCACTCAGGAGGCTGAGGCAGGAGGAATCATCGTAAGTGTGGGGCCAGCTTGAACTACACAGTGAGAACTTGTCCCAAAAAAGAAAAGTGGCAAGAATGATAGATAAGTATGGCTGAAATGACAGTATGTTGGAGGGAATTAATGAAATATATTTTTTAAAAAATGTAAATATGCACCATAGGGGTGTTTTTGGTGGAACCAGGGATTGAACTCGGGAGCTTGCACTTGCCAGGCAAGTGCTTCTTCTACTGAGCTATCTTCTGGGTCCCCATATGTACCATATTTTTGATCCTTCCTCATACTACAGAGATTCTTCAGTACTACTGAGTAAACATAATGTTCTTATTTTTATGTAACTTTTGGTGCTGTAAATTGAAGCCAAGTCCTTATACATGCAAGGCTTGCATTCAACCACTGTGATAGACCCCAGACTCTCATATAAATATTTATTAAAGAAATTATTTTAAACTTTTAATATAGAAAAAGATTTCAAGTAAAAATCATCTGTATATTTTGTAGTTCACTGTCAAAGTTAGTTCTATATATCAAGTTTGAAAGTCTTGCACACAGAACTTCTTTTTCTGTAGTCTTATGGAACAAACAAATGTTTAGGGCATAATCAGCACTTTAAAGTAATGGTAGTATTGTTTGTAGGAAAAATTTTCTTGCTTTTACTATACATGTCAGCATTGACCTCTGGCCTAGAGACTCTCTAACCTCCACCACCAGACACTGCTGTAGGCTCCAGGGCTTCACCTGGATTTTTTCAGAATGCTACTACATCAGCAGATTTCTTGCATCCACTATGTCTGATGCTGGGAGTAGATGTTGTCAGCTAGTCTTGTAATTTTTTTTAATGTATTTGGTATAGGTTCTCATTATGCAGCTTGGACTCATAGTGCCCCTCCTGTTTTCAGCCTCCCAGCACTAAGATTATAGGCATGCACCACCACACTTGGTCTCGGTGGATGGCTCAGCATGCCTGGGGGCAGGGCCAGCACAGCATGAGAGACCTGGGATTGAACTCTGGTTCCTGCACTTGCCTAAGCAGGCACTAAGTCTATTGGCCCTTTACTACATATATTTGTTTATTTTCTCATTGCAGGTTCAATAACTTTACTACAGGGCCGGGGAGATGGCTCAGTAGAATAAGCGCTTGCCTGGCAAGTGCAAGGGCCTGAGTTCAATCCCCGGTTCCGGAAAAAAAAAAATAACTTTACTACAGTCCTTGAATTATATTTGTTCTTAATTGACATAATAGCAATGCCTTTGTTTTTTGTTTCCTAATTTTATGCTTTCTAAAGACTCCTGAAGTCTTGATGGAAAACAAACATTTAATTAAGTCAATGCTTTGATCAGTGGCAGTTTGGTCTTCTGATATTTGGCATATATTGTGTTAAGCAAACTTAAAACCAAATCTACTTGTTCATATTGGTAGTTACTAAATAACAAGATCATGAGAAATCTGACATTCTAGCCTGTCTGTTTTACTGACTCACGTCACCTCTCTTAAGGAAAAGATACTTGACATTTCTGACCCATGAATCACATGCATAATATTTTTCATTTTCATTATGAAATTATTTCTTGAAGAACAAATCTAGTCACTTATTTCCTACTTCATTCAAAACTGGTATAAAGCTCAAGTGGTTTGTGTTATTGGAAAAAGAATAATTTCACTAAATTTAATTAGAGTCATTCTCATTTCTCATTTTCTTTTAATACAAGTATTTGTCTTACTAAAGAGCATAATAAGAATATAAATGTCAATAAGGAAATCAAACTGCAGCCAAAGAGATAATGGAGAAATGTGTCTCCAGCCTGTAAAATGAGCCCTAAGGAAAAAAAAAGAAAAATATTTTCCCACTAAAAATACAGAGTTCAATGTCTTCCTTGGAAAAGTTGATTCAAATTTTGTAAGTTAATCATGTAGTTTTAGAAAGCTAAAACTGTTTCAAAAGTGGGAATTTAAAATGTATGCATTTATAGCTTTATAACATGACAATACAAGGAGCTAGTTAGACCAGATATGCCAGGGATAATTTCAAAAATATGAACTAAAATATTTGATTCTAATAGAAAATGAAGAAACATATATTCAAGAACGTAAGTGAGAGGGGCCAGGGAGATGGCCTGGTGGAATAAGAGCTTCCCTGGCAAAGGCAAGAGCCTGAGTTCAATACTGGGTTCCGCAAGAATGTGAGAATTGGGGGGCTGGGGAGATAGCTCAGTAGAATAAGCACTTGCCTGGCATGTGCAAGGTCCTAAGTTCAATCCCCAGTTCTGAAAAAAAAAAAAAGAATGTGAGAATTGGTATGAAAAGTAGGTATGTAAATAAAGAACATCCTCTCTCTCTCTCTCTCTCTCTCTCTCTCTCTCTCTCTCTCTCTCCTTCTTTCCCTCTGTCTCTCTCTCAAGCTCAGCTGCCTAAGATAAAGTTTCTAGACTGCTGCAGGAAGGAACACAGTGCTCCCTCCATGCCAGCTCCCAATCAGAGCCTTTCTCCCTGACAAAAAAAAAAAAAAGAGCTCTAAACATTTGTGAGCCTACCTTCTACTGCTTGTTGTCTATGCCACATTCTGAGTGAGTGTGGTTCACAGGAAGCGCCCGGACTTCCACCCAACCTGCTTGTTGAAAAACTGGGTTGCAGAACAAGTACCCAGAGTGCCTTGCTTAGACAATTTTCTTATAAGATTAGAGGCACACCTTCTGCAGAGCAGTATCAGAGACTTACTGCATAACTGGGGTTGTGATTTGGTGGACAGACTCCACTAAAATAATCTAGACACCTCACTAAATGAATACATATGTACACATATACATTTATTTACATATATATTCATATATATATTCATAAAATGCCATTAGAAATAGAGATATACAAAGGTAACACTTGTACATCTCATGAGAATTAAGCTGGTAATATTTTGAAGCTAATTCTGTTATGTTAATGTGTATATGTATTGAAAGTATGTACACTTTATATATATATGTATACACACATATTACGCATGTATATGTGTACATATTCTCAAAATCCTCAAAACAATTAAGAGAAAAACTAAAGTAAAATTCCTCTGAAAAAATATTCACGTGTAACATAGGAAAACAATAAATACAGTAAAGCAAAAGGAGATAGAAGAATATAAATATATTAGACTATTAAAGACAAAAATTAAATAGTAGATACAGATAGACAAAAGTAATGATATTAAATATGAGTGTATCAAAATGTTTTGAAATCTAGATTGTAAGCCTGAAATTTTCTTATTGCTGCTAAAACAAACTTCCACAAACTTAATCACTGAAACCACACACTTACCTTAAAACCCAGTTTACTGTGGCTACTCAACTTTTCAGGAATGAAATCAAAGTGTCATTTCTTTCTTGAAAATTACAGAATTCACTTTTTCTTTTGGTCTTTTCAGATGATAAAGACTGTACATGCATTTTTGTCTTCTGAGCCCATGTCACCATGACCTTTGTTTCTGCCACCACTTCATCGTTCTTTCTGCTTCTAATGACACTGTGTCATTTCCTGGTCTTCTCTAGCTGTCAATGACAGTGCTTCTGATGGTATCCATGATGGGATATTCTGACTATTTGATCTTTCCATAGTACAGTTTTAATACAAAGTTCCTCAACCACATTCTTACTGTTCTCTCAGGAACATTTTTCTGACATCTTTTCTTTGTAGCATTTTTTGCAATGTGGGTTATCTGTGATATCCTATATCTGTTTTGTTTAATATTTCTTCTATATGTCCCTTATCTCTTGCATTTTACTCTAGGTAGCATGAAGGTACCAGGCTAAACTCTCAACATTTTATTTTGTATTCCTCTTAGTTATATAGGTAAGGTCAGTGCATACAAGTTTTGATCTTTATATAAATGTAGCACATAATCTAAGCCTTCTGTCACTAGATAACAAGGACATCTTCTATTCATATAGACAGCACAGTTGGTGACTAGACGACTGCTCCTCTCTACTCTCTGTAGATCCACTGCACTCCACTCATTGAAACCTGGGGGAAGTCACAAGACCAGTGCTGAACCTGGTCCCAGGGCTCACCAGAGAATGCTCTAGATACTCAGAAAGGGCCTAAGTGAAACTCTAACTCTGGGTCTGGGGAATCCAAATGGTGGTCAAATCTTCAGACTGCCTTAAAGGGCACACACAAGGGTCCATAAATGATGATGAACTCAGGAATCTAAGTTGGTGCTCTTATGAAAATTCATCAGCTTTCCAATAACAGCTTGTGAGACCCTCCATAAATATGCTAATATGTATAAGTATACTAAATATATTCATTTAGACCAGGAATTTAGAAAGGACCAAATTGCATCAGCCGCAGACATTAGGAGGAAGCTCTGAAAACTCCAACCTGCCTACAAACAATGATAAGTCCTTGGGGCCAGGGATATGGCTCAGTAGAATAAGTGCTTGTCTGGCAAGCGCAAGGGTCTGAGTTCAACCCCCAGTTCTGAAAAACAAAAAAAGATAAGTCCATTGGTCAGTGTAACTTTCATGGTCCTTAACAGCTGTGACAGAAAGATAAGTGAGAATGGAGTAAGGTAAAAGGCAGATAAAGGGATGCTGGGCTTCATGGGTCATGCCCACAGTGAAGTCCATAATAACAAGGGGAACTAAGATGACCAAACTGTGATGGAGGCAAGCCCGAGCATGTTAAGTGCAAGCAATTGGGGCACTGGACAAAAGAATGGCCTTGAAGGCCACCAAGTCTTTGTACAACCTGTCTGAAATGGGCAAGGATCCTGCCCCTGGAAAAGAAACTGTCCTCATTTCCAGAAGGGGATGGCATTATTCACCACAGTGGTGGCCAGGGAAGAATTCTGCGACAGTGGCTGATGTTACTTGAGGCAACCCATTGCCACAACCCCAAGGACATCTTCATTACCTTGGAAGAGTTTTGGGAAACCCCACACATTGTGGGTAAGTAGATTATTGTCCTTTTGCACACAAGTGCTTGTTACCCCATCCTAAAATTCTGCCAGGGCAAATTATTATCCAAGTCCTAGATTCTTGTAGGCTTGATGGGTTTAATGAGTCAGTTTTCTATACGTCAACTCTGAACCACTGGTTGGGTGTTTTTCTCTTCCTGGCTGTCTTTATGGTAATATCAAAATACCCCACACAATTAATTGAAAATGCTTAGGGCCACCTTGTTATTCAAGCTTCTCGCAACTTATGTCCTAGTTGCCAAGCACCCAGCCAACCTAATACCATTAGGCTTAAATTTTTGCCAAGAGATGATATGCAAGCATGGTACAATGCACCTAGAGAGGCTCCTTTGGGTACCTTGGTGATCATTCGGTTCAAGAATCCTAATCTACACCCTCACAAAAGAGAACACCCACTCAAAAAAGGGCTGTGTGTGTTCTATTGATTATTGTTGATACATTTTTGATGGTAGGGCTTTTGGTGTCATAAGATACCTGTGGAACATACCTATTTTACCAGCAGTCCAACCATGGAGTGAATACAATATTTCAGATCATCAATGAGATAGTTGTGCCTCTTTACCTGTTGGTGGGGGACCCACACACCTTCTTTTCACAGATCCAAAAGATACTAACTTGTTCTCTGTCTTTGTTTCCAAGGATGCCTGCTGTTTTATTCCTGTGGATATTTTTGAATAGGAGGACCCCAAACTGGCCTCTGCCAAAGTATTCCTTGACCATCCTGCCTCAGTAGTTTTGTATTTATATGAGCCTTGGCACAAGACTTCAGAGTTCTGAAGTTTGAAGGAGACTTCACAATATATAGATGACTTCCTCATTTATAACCCCACAAGGAGATATTTATAAAAACACTATTAATACCTTCATATTAATACCTTCAATCTTTTAGTAAAACAGAGGTATAAGGTGTCCAAAATAGGGACAAATTTCTCATTAAAAAGTGGCTTAATTGGGTTACATTTTAACACTAGAACACAGACAATCATCTTCAAGGAAAACAGAGGCAATTTGCTGATTGGGTCATTAGGTTTCTAAGCCTCAGCTGAGCACTTTCTTGGGAATGGCTGGGATCTACCACATATGCCTGATTTTCAGAGTAATAACTAAACCCTTATTTGCAGCATGTGGAGAACTAGAAACTAAACACTTGGAATGTATCCTGGTCTCTCAGGAGATCTTGATCTTCCAGGTCCTGAAACATGCCCTAATGCAGGCCACAGCATTGGGATTCCCAGACACAATGAAGTCCTTTACACTCTCATGGTTGAAATGCAGACAATGATCACTGGAGCACCGACTCCAAGACTGGGCTCAGAAGCCTGGTCAGTGGCCTACTTCTCTAAACAAGTGGCTGTGGTAGTACAGACCTGGCTTGCTGCCTGTGAGCTATAGCTACAGTGGGATTCATTCCAGGAAGCTTTTAAAATGACAATGAGACAAAACCTCCTACACCAAATTACAGCCCTGTTAGAGTGCAAATAAAATCTGTGGATGATTGGAGGTAGGCTCATTGAATATCAGACCACCCTTACAGAAAAGCCAGTAGTATTTCTTAATTCTTAAATCTTGCGCAGTTCTAAAACCATCCACCATCCTCCCCATTAGCAAACAGGTAGAACATGATAGTGACCAAACCATTGCCAAATTATGCCAGCTACCTTGATCTGAGGGACCAGGCATAATGGGGATGGCAAGCATATTTTTAATATTGGTAGTAGTTGCATAGAGGATGGACCCAGGAGGGTAAAATATGCCACATTCTACCTAATCCAGGTCTTGGAAATTGGGACCTCAGTCAAAAACGCAGTGCAAATTGCCCTCATTCAGGACATCTTACTTCCTTGGGGCAAGAAAGTCTATACATCCTGATGCCAAGTCTACCTTTCTGATCTTACATGGATACACTTTGATTTGGAGAAAGAGGCAACTTCTGACTTGGGGCCAGTTTCCAATAAAACATGAACCAGAGATCCTTACCTCCTTGAGGCCGTAAGTCTCCCAAGTGAGTTTAACAGTTATCTATTTCTAAAGACTTCAAGTTTCCCCAGATTCCATCTCTCAGGGGTAAAACCCAAACATTCCTGAGAATGAACAGGAGAGACCACAAATTTGGAGCCTGTTAATTAGTGAATGATTGCACATTTCTTTGCAGAAAGAGAGAAAACACTTGCCAACCTGGGAAATCCAGTAAATGAACTGGTTTGGTAAATAAGACTTTATCCTGCATGTTTTGTGTGACTAGTCCTGCTATTCTCTTGCTTGTTACAACTAACACTGTTTTCACTTTTGAGATCCTTGATTCAAGTTACAGAATGACTTTTTCAGTGTCTTCTCATCTTCTTTGGCAGGGGATCCTCTTTGATAGCTAACTATTTCTTTAAAGGAGGTGAAGAACAATAGACGTTTTTATGTCTATCCATCCAGACTAGTGAGACAGCCAGCATGGTCACTAGCAGTCAGCCTCTAAAACTTGCCAGAAACTGTCTGAATCAGGGAATTCTGGTCAAAGAATTGGAATTGGACTTCCAGTTTACTTTCCTTGGTGGTGCATTTGCTAAAGCTTTCCATAGTCACAGCCTTAGTTCAGTTTTCCTTTAGTTGTTTAATAGCCCATATATCTTAGGGCTTATCAACATACCCTAGGTGAGGATGATATAGATAGCATAGCTGATGGGTTTGATTCTGTTGCCCTCCACTTGTTATAGGACCATTCCTTTCTTCCCTGAACCTGAGTGATGCCCTATGGGACACTCTCAACCCTCCCCCTCACCAGTACTGACCCCTGGGTGGTCATGAGAAGAGAAACATAGATCACCCGATCCCACCCTAGAAAATCAGAAAAATTCCAACCAATATCCCAGGGCACTAGACCATTCAGGATAACCTAAAATAACTTTTCTTCCCTCTGGAACTCAGTGGAAGTTCCTTCATATGAGCTACATCTTACAGGTACAATTATAACAGAGTGAACCATGGGAAAAGATGTATAACAGATTCAGTGGACCTGACTCAGTACCTGTCAATCATGCTATCAGCTGTACTATAGAAATCCCCATGGGAGGGGCCTTAAAATACCTAAAGCCCAACACACTGTGCTCTGAACACTCGCACTATTTTGCTTTAGCTGGTGCAAGCTGGCTCACGGGGAGCATGCTTTCACGTTAATAAGCTGTGCAGCTGTTTTCTTGCCTTCCTGTGCTATATACAGTTTATATCCAGTTCTTTGTTTATTCTCACAACCTAGGGACATGCCCCAGGGCCCAGAAGCCCATGGTAACATTTCCAATTTCTGATACCATGACCCTTATTCACTTTCTGCACTAATAGCACCTTTGACACACATATTTGTACTCATGGTTTCAATGCAATCTAGACTTTTCCAACATGCTTCTCAAAAAACTGTTTCTTCCCATTGCCCAATTTGAAAATCTCTTGAATAGTTTCATTTATTTTGAAATTCTTAAATCTTTTTAATACATGTTTACTGTATATCATGATTATATTTATTATGGGGAATTGGTAAATGTACATAATATATTTCAATTTTGTTTTTCCACTTTATTCTACTCCCATTTTATTTTTTCCAATATTAGATTTATTTATTTTACAAATTTTAATGAAGTTAATTATCATATATACAGATTAACAAACAGACTAATAGGCCAAAAACATATCAAACACATGAGACAATTATATTAAATTATATACTAAAAGATACACTTTTAAGATGCGATCCATGGTTGATAACAATAGCTTGTTTTCCGGGGTCAGCCAAACAGCTCAACAGATTAAAGTGCCTGCAAGCAGGAGCAGGGACCATGGGCTTGATCCCCAGGCCTGCCATGCACCCCACCCCTCATTGGCACACTGAGATGGCAATTGAGACCAGGCATGGTGGTGGGCATCTGTAATCCCAGCTCTTGGGAGGCTGTAAAGAGGAGGCAGATCACTATGAATCCGATCTAGTTGTGAGATCTTGAACACTCTGTAGACCCTTCTCTAAAATACAAATAATAAATAAATAAATTAATAAATTAATTAATTAAATGAAGTGCCTGCTTAGGCAGATGCAGGGGTCAGGATTTGATCCCTGGCATGCTGTGCCAGCCCTGCTCTCAGGATGTGCTGAGGTGACAATTGAGACTGGATGTGGTGGCCCGCACCTGTAATTTCCCAGCTCTTGGGAGGCTGAATACAGGTGTATCACTATGAGTCTTATCTACATAGTGAGACCCTGTAGGCCCTGTAGACCCTATCATAAAACACACACACACAAAACAACTTGTTTTCTCTTTTTATTCGTGATGTACTTTATTTTTCATTTTGT
This sequence comes from Octomys mimax, assembly GCA_002564305.1. Lineage (NCBI taxonomy): Eukaryota > Metazoa > Chordata > Mammalia > Rodentia > Octodontidae > Octomys > Octomys mimax. The sequence goes on along the minus strand of NDGM011098045.1, from coordinate 1,527 downwards.
TTGTATATTGAGTTTATGTGATAGAAACCATATGCTACCTAATCCTGTGTATCTGATTTAATTAGCGTAACATTAAGGTCTCAAGGAGCCTCAATTTTCCTACAAGATTCAACTTTATGCTTTTTAAACAGGAGAGTAGTACTCCGATGTGTATAAATATCACATATCCTTTACCGATGCAGCTGTTGATGTACATACAGATTGTTTCCAATATTTAGCTGTTATTAATTGTGCTATTAGAGACATAGATGTGCATACATCGCTGTGATGTGATGTTTTATTTCTTTTGTAAAGAAACCTAGAAGGGGAATTGTTAGGTCAAGTGGCATTTCTATTTCTACCTGACTAAGGAATCTCCATACTGATTTCCAAAGTGGCTGTATAATTTTATACTGCTACCAACAATGCAGAAAGGAGGTTCCTTTCTCCCCATGACCTTGCCAACATTCTTTACTGTATGATTTCATATCTATATCTATCTATATCTATATCTATATCTATAGTATTTACTACAAGGTCTACAGAGTCTCACTACACAGATTGGACTCATAGCGATCCTCCTTTTTCAACCTCCCAAGCTCTGGGATTACAGGTGTGTTCCACCATGGCCAGTCTCTCTCTCTCTTTTTTTTTTCTTTTTGGAACCGGGGATTGAACTCAGGCCCTTGTGCTTGCCAGGGAAGCACTTATTCCACTGAGCCATCTCCCTGGCCCCTATCCATGGCCAGTCTCATTCACTGTTTCAGCATTCCCTGGGGGCAGGGCTGGCACGGTGTGGCAGGGATGGGACCCGGTCCCTGCATCTGTCTAAGCAGGCACTTTAATCTGCTGAGCTATCTGACCGTCCCTTTTACTATATGATTTTTTAAAAGAGAGCCATTCTTTCAGGAGAAAAATGGAATCTCAGTGCTGTCTCAATTTGCATTTCTCAAACAGCCAGTGATGTTGAATATCTTTTTTTTTTTAATTTGTAGGCTGAGGTTTGTTATAGCAACAGCTCGTTTCCTGAAACTGAAGTTTCTATCCATCATAATTCAACTGAGAAAAAAAGAGGCAGTGGTAATATTTGTTACAAGATTTGATGTGAGAAAATTGGAATACATGATAATAGGCCTGGTAGCCCAGGTTCGTCCAATGTTCATAAGGCAGGCCATCATAGCAGACAGACCAGAGCTCTGGGGATGGGTCTAAGATACAGTATCAAGCTGTTCAGTGAAATATGATTCTCAGCGCTCCTATAATGACATTTTATAGATTTGAAATCCCAATATGATGACTTTAGATAAGGAAATTTTCTTAAACAATTTTGATGGCTTAAATCCACAAATTAATAGGCCTGAAGAGCACAGGAAGGACTTTTCCCAAACAGCAGAAATTCTACTTGTGTTACGCAGGGTCAGCCACTTCTGAAACACCTATCCTGCCCTCTCTGGCTGCCCATTCTATGGCATTCAGGCTTCCTAGCCTGCTGTAACAACTGTGTATGTGAATTCTTTGCTGTAATTCTATTTTGTTTATTTTCTACCA
>NDGM011098043.1:0-10838 GCA_002564305.1 Octomys mimax | reverse complement strand
AACAATATGCAATGTATTAATTGATGTAACTCTCCTACCAACCTGTTTTGAAACTGTCTCATTTCAGTTTTTTCCTCAATAAAATTAATAAAAAAACAAAATACATCTTGTGTCTCCTCGTGCCCCTGGTACACCTCTGGATGGCTGTGGTGGGAGACCTGCAGGGCTACACCAGGTCTGCATTCATCCTCAGGGCCCTGACTGTTTTGCATTGTCTGTTGTCTTTAAAAGTTTCCCTTTTCTCCTCTAACGGTGTCATTGCATTTGCCAGCAAGGTGGGGTCTGCTTTCACTTTGGCTTTGGCTTTAACACACCACAGAAAAGCCCTCGATAAAATAGAAGAAAAATGGGCACTCTGGGTTTAGACTCTCTAGTCTGGCTTTTCTCTCATTTGAGGACTTTGACCAAGTTAGTGTGCCTGTGTGTTTGTTAGCTGTTACAGTGTATATCTAGCTGTCCTCAAGCCTCGTAAAATCATAGGTGGGCTCTGGGAAAGTAAACAGGTTATGGGAATTGTAGGTGACCTGCAGGTAGGAGGCGGGGTCTTGTCAGAAGGGGCGGTCACCATGGAGGTGGCCTCAGATGGTGGGTCTCTCATCCTGCCACCTCCCTTGAGCTCTCTGCTTCTCCTTCCCTGCTGAGAGCCCTGAGTGGTCTGAATATTCCCATGTAGTTCATGCTCTGAGCAAGCCACTCTGCTAGGTGGCCTTGTCTTGGAGCCAGACAACTGCAGTTCATAACTGTGACCCAAAATAAAGCTTCGCTCTCTAATTGGTGAGTTTCTGGCATCGTAGCTCAGCAGTGAGCAAGGTGACCAAGACGTGAGCTTACTGATCCATAAAATAAAAGTTTCTATCATTCCTTCAGTGTGCATTCATTGAGAATTCTTGTGTACCAGTAGTGTCCTAGGTACTGGACACATACGTAAAACCCAGAATGTTTCCTGCCTTCTTGGAGTTCACCTTTAAGTCTAAATGACCCGGAGGATAAGGTGATTCAACACCCAACAGATCCTGAGTATAATGCTGTTTCCCACCCTTGTCTTGCTGAACAGTGAAGAATTAGCTCAGTGAAACTATTTTATTAAGATTAATTTGATGATTTTATCTCTGTTGCTTTCTTTTCAAATCTGAGAGGGGAAATTTATAGCAGGGTTGTTTTCAAATATGAGGATCTTAACAACTACAAGGAAAGTAAGTAAATAATGAAGGAAGATTTCTGGACAGCATATGAAGTTGGGCCTCCTAGGTTCTGATTTCATGGGTACGATATTTTCTGAAAGCCTTGAATTTTAAAGTAGTGCTTCAGCCTCTTAGTCCAGTGTGGGTCAAAACATCCTGTCTTGAAATGAGTCAGGTTTGCTTTGCTGAGACTTTTCATATATTGGGATGAAGAGAGGTCCCAGTGCTCAGAGGACTTCTTCCTATAGTATTGTTGACAAAGAGCAAAGTGTAGGGATTTTTGCAGAGAGAATGTTCTCTTGTCCTTTCAGGAAAAATGTGGTAACAAAGGAGTCTGAAGCAACCTGTAGGCAAATGCAAAGTGCTTGGGCAAGCATTGGCTTTGTGTACTGTGGAAAGGACCATTTCTGAAATTCTAGAGGTTGTAGTATTTAGCAGATTTCTTGATTTATCTCAACGTATATGTTATACATATTTCTTGTAACAGATTTGTTACTTTTCTTATTTCAACGAGTTCTTCATTTGGGCTGGGGATATAACTCAGTAGCACAGCTGCTGCCTAACAAGGGTGAGGTCATGAGTTCAATTCTCAATACTAAAATGTCTTTCTTTTGGAGGGAAGTGTGTTCTTTCTTGTGTCTGGTGGCCTTTGGACATATCGTACACCTCTTACCATGATGTATGCAAGTATCTGTATAGGAGATACTTGCTTGTAGTACACAGGAATGATGCAAACATTGGCTTTCAACTCTACAGTACTTAGTAGGTGTTATGTTCTGTTTCATACCTGTTATAAATCTTATTTCATTTATCTTCACCCCAAGTATTCTCCCCATTGTACATATACACACGAAGAGCTTAACTAATTTGCCAGATGTTATCAGATGAACAAGTACTTGCGTCAGATTTATAGAGAACCATTTGAGTTCAGTCTATTCTTTTCCATTTCATTAGGCAAGTAATGAATAATGGTTCTATTAGGATTAGAATCTACTGATTCTAATAGAATATAGAAATTGAATAGTGACTCTCTTTATAGGATTGAGGGAATCTTTTCTCACATCTCTTTGCCCTTTAAAATGCATATATACACACTGGAATACACATAAATACCATAGATGATTGAAGTATGGAATGGATATTTAAATTAAAATTCTATTACAGTAAAATACAGCCCGTCATTCATTCCCTTGAAGATACCCACTTTGATTTAAACATTGTTGCGACTTTCTGAAGGGGTTCTGGAAATCTTTCATGAGTATCTTTACAAGATGTGCTAAAAATGCAGGGAACATCTCTGCCAAGTGGTGCGCAGTGCAGAGAGTGGTCCGTGAGAATGTCCCCATTTATGTGTTAATCTTGGGCACCAAATCTGGCACCAGAAGGCATCTGGCTCTTCCCAAAGTCAAAGTGACCATGAAAAGTAAATGTTTTGAATAAATTAAAAAAATCAAGGCGGTCACAACAGTGCAGCTAAAGGCACACACAACAAGGAAACTGTAGAACTGCTCCTGCGCATGTCAAGGAGGACAGAATTGGTGTGTTCTAAGTGAGGAGGAGTATTTTGAGGGAGGTAAAGGGCAATTCGTTTTTTTACTGTAATAGCTTGAAAATTTGTGTGTTGGCCATGTTTTTCAGTCATCCCTTGCATGCTGTTCATCAGTAGATTTAGGAGTCAGTCTGTGTGCTTCCGGTAGCTGAGTACTGTGGCCAGAAGCAAATTGAGTTAATACTTGGAACTCCATTGATTCAACCAGACTGTCCTTTGTATACCTTAAGTTTGCTTCCACAAAAATATCCTGGGCCTCCTAAAGAGCTAATGTTTAGTAAATAAATGAGACTTTAGGGGTCAATGAGTCTCTGAACTAAGGCAATTGTAGGTGGAGTGCATTACATCTACACCTGTATGTGAATACACATACTAACACACACATTCTTTCAAGATCTAAGGCACTGTAATACTACAGTAAGACGTTGCTGTAATTCCGAACTTTTGGGGGTGGAAACACCACATTTGTTCCTAAGGAAATGGAGTTGAAAACAGTAAATATTTATTACTGCTTGTCAAGAACAGAATGTTTGGAATTGAGAAAAGACATGTTTGAACTTCAAGTCTTTTAAATGATGGATTGCATTAAAAATTGTTACACACTGCACCTTTCATTGCAGTGCAGGCTTATAGAAGTTTTTCATACTATTTAATCATATTAGGGCTGGCCAGATAGCTCAGCGGATTAAAGTGCCTGCTTAGGCAGACACAGAGACTGGGGTTCGATCTCCAGTGTGCTGTGCCAGCCCTGTCCCCGGAGCATGCTGAGAAGGAGTTGAGACTGGGTATGGTGGCATGCATCTGTAATCCCAGTACTTGGGAGGCTGACAACAGGAGGATCACTATGAGTCCAATCTGTGTAGTGAGACCCTGTAGACCCTGTACTAAATACATTTTTAAAAGCTGATAAAAATAGAATCCCTAAAGAAGAATATTAAACATCTCAGCTGGAGCCTTTGGGGTATTACCACTGACTGACATCTATCATAATGGTATGGCTTTGTGGGAAGGGCTGGAGGAGAGTGGGGAGTAAAATATGTATATTTAACCTAGCAAAATCAACTTTTTGGGAAATTGTTTTACTTAACTAGACTTGTCAGAGCTTAGAAAAGAAGAATGATTTTTGCAGAGTCATTCACATAGTAAATAGTGAATGTGTTTGACCTGGTGTTATTTATTTAGGCCCTTCCTTCCATACAGACTGTGGTGGGCATGCATTTATTATGAATTTTTAAAAGCTGACTTATGTTTTATAGAATTTTTTGGAAAAGTTTAGTGTTTTTCTTGAGATGACTTATATTGTAGGCTGGAAATCACCCATTTCCAGGGCCAGATTACTCCACTGGTAAAATATTCATTATGGAGACAGAAGTTCAGCGTCTCATCATCACTGTTTACTATGTGAGTGACTGTAAAATCATTCACATTCTACTTTTCTGAGCTCTGACAAGTGTTGCATCAAGCTTAGCTGATAGCATTCAAGGGCTGTTTCTCCAGCTGACATCTCTAAGCCTTTCCCATTTCCTCCTGTGAGCCAGTTCGAAAAGCTCCTGAACTGCATGGTCAGGTAACATCAGAGTAATGACCCCACTTCTGGTAGCAAAATCTGTCTTGGTCACTTTCCTGAGACAAACTACCAACACCTGCAACTTAAAGGAGGAACGGTTTGTTTGCTTATAGTTTGTAAAATTTAAGTCTGTCATTGCCTGCCTGCAAGACAGGATGGCACAGCAGAGGGGAGTGGTGTGGGGAACTAAGCAGAACAGATAAAAGCACAGAGAGTGTGAAAGAAGGATCAGGGAAGGAAAGTGTATTCCTTCATCTCATACCTTCAGTGACCTGTTTCTTTGGCCCAGACCCCACATCATAACAGGAAGTCAATTATAATGCCCGTGTAATTCAGTCACCTTCCAGAGTTCCTGTCTATGATCACATGAGGCTTTAGGGGAACATCTAGATACAAACCATAACAGTGCACTTCTTTTGGGTCATTGTTAATTTATTTTTAAATAGGCAAAGTATGTGAACACAGTGTCTCACACAGAGTAGGTGCTGGTGAATTTCCACTTTCTTCTCATCTTTTATGGGTGCACAAGCATTTCTAGACAATGATGATGCTGTCAGGAACTTTGTAGCCTATTAAACTGAAAGGACCAATTGGTTTCCCTATCCGAAATGGCATATTTGTTCCTCTTACTCTCCAAGCTGTGTACTTACCAGGGCACTTAGTGGCTATCTTATTAAAGTAGCCCAATTCTAAATGTATGGTGATCATAATTCCAGAATGGAGTATTGTACTAAATTAATTGAGAAGAAAAATCCAGGGAAGTGATTTATATATCTTTTTGGGCTTTGGGGATTTAATACAGACAGAGGAATTCAGGAATTAAATATCCTTATAGAGGAAGGTTTTGAAATGAGAAGATTTGGCATGGAGGATTTCAGGTGAACCTTACTCTAGATTTGTACTCCAAATGATATTGTAAGGCTGGCTTCTCAGAAGCTAAAGTTGAGAGTCAAAAGAGTTAGGAAACCAGCTAGTGGTGCTGATCCGACAACAGTGAGTTTCTTATTGCTGTTCTGAGGCCTCCAGGAGGGCTCCGTTACTAAAAGGAAACTGCGTCTATCTTTCCTCACTTTGCCAGAGAATATGCTAATATACGTAATGTGCTTGAGCGATTTGCTTCTCTGCCCTTTCTTAATTTTGACACCTGCTATTTATTGCCTTGTGTAGAGCACCACTGTGACCATACACAGTTCAGTATTTCATGATGAGTTATGAAGAGGCCCGTACCAGCACATTAGAATTAGCATCTGAAAGAAACTTAGAATATGTTTAAAGACCTGAGGCTCGGAATGCCCTAGTGTAATTGCCACGTAGGAGGAATCCATCAAGTCAGCCAAGAGCCTTACTCACTTTGCCTGTCTAAAAACTCACAAGCATGTTAGCCATTCTGAAGATGCCAAATAGTCTAAGAGCTGGCTTTGTCTTTGGCCCTTTGATATGTGTAGTCCACAATGCCTCAGAATCTTAGAACACTCACATAGCTAAAAGGGTCAGTGTGTTTTGGAGTTGGGGTAATTTTATTTTAATTAGTTAATTAGTTTTTATGTGGTCAGTTCAGCCCACCCTAGGGACAGGGCTGTTGCAGCATGTGATGGTGGGGATTGAATTGCAGTCCCTGAGCACTTGCCTAACTTGCGTAAGCAGGTGCTTTAGACTGCTGAACTATCTCGCTGGCCCCATGTGAATTGATTTTAAATTGTCTCCTCTTCACTGTGTGATCTTGGGTAGATTGTGAGTCAATATTGTGTATTCTCCCTGGGAAAGGTCATGTCTGGTTTCAATATTCACATCAGTGTCCATAAGTGATAGGCAATAAGACATAATGCTTGAGAAAAACAAGTTCAGGAAAGAAAGGTTCAGTTTGGGTAATGGTTTCTGAGGTGTCAGTCTCGGTATCCATAACCCTGTGTGGAGGAAGAGTTGGGAGAGTAGAGAAAGGAGAGGAGGAAGAAAGGTCAGGAATCAGATATAATAGCCAAGGTTACACCCCATCACATTCTTCCTTCAACTAAACCCCTTTTCAATCCACTGATGAATCCACTGATGAAGTTAGAACCCTCGACATTCTTGCAAAGCTGACAATCAAATTTCTATTTATTTATTTATTTTTTGTATTTTAGGGAAGGGTCTACAGGGTGTTCAGAGTCTTAATACTAGATCGGGCTCATAGTGATCCACCTGTTTACAGTCTCCCAAAAGCTGGGATTATAGGTGTGGGCCGCCATGCCCAGTCTCAATCGCTGCCTCAGCTTGCCCTGGGGGCAGGGTTGGCAGTGCAGGCCCGGGGATTAAATCCCCAGTCCCTGTGCCTGCTTGCAGGCGCTTTAATCCACTGAGCTATTTGTCTGGCCCTAAAATCAAGTCTCTAGAACTTGGTCTTTGAGGAACAGTTTAGATCCTGCCCATGCTAAGTGTTGATTAAGGAAATTACCAGATAATGAATTTTAAGCGTTTACCCACATATCTGGAATGTGTTGGCCTCTCAATAAATGATAAGTGTGACAGTAATAATAGCTTTGTATTAACATTAATGTGCTGCATCTGGAAAGATAAAAATCTATAGAGAATATTTTACAGGTGGGAGAAAGACTGGATGGATACCTTGAGATGGACGTTTCCCAATCCTCCTAGTGTTTAAAGCCCTTCTTATGCATTAGTGTATCTTGGACAGGTCTTTATCCAACTCATTTTCTAAGGCCAGAGTTGGAAGATGATCTGATTTTGCAGCCCTCTCTTCATTGTCTCCAGGCTGACTGCTGAGGATTCCTCAGAGATGCAGCAGGTGGCTCACGGGCACAGATACCTGGAGTCAAAGCTGCTGTCTGAGAGGGGACAAGATGGTCTTTGAGAACTTTTGCTCAGTATATGACTTCGTGAGACGATCACTCCCAGCAACATTGTTATTTCTTTTCCTAAGGACTGAGAATCCTGGAATGAAGATCAGCCTTCTCCCTCGTGGCTTGTCCTCTTTGATGTCTGGAGAGAGTTTCTTTGTCTCTGATAATTCACTTTGTCTCACACCATGATCACGTTTTCCTCCTGATGGCAGTTTGACAGCAGAAGTACAGGAGAAGCAAAGAAAATTGGAAGCTACAATCCTCTTCTTATGGGAGGAAGAGGATTGCGCTGTCACCAATGTATGCAATGGATAATGAAGTTAAACTAGAAATGGAGGTAGCTTTATGAAATTCTGTTCTGTTGTTTAGCTTTTGGGTAGACGACGTTAGGACCGTTAAGGTGACAGGTAAGCTTCCATTGAGCCCATGCTGCTAATGGAGAAATGGCCCACAATAATCACATCAGTGAATGTGGGAATTATTAAGCACAAGTGCGGTAGCCTGGAATAGGAATGCTGAGTGTTTCTAAATTGCCACACTGTTATTTGAAGGAAACAGCCTTGCAAGTTAACATACCAAAACTGTGCACAACACAGTTCTTTCCCTATTATTGTGTATACAGGGTGATATCTGAATTTTATTTATAATTCCCAGGTAAGTTGCTTTTTTTCTTTCTGGCTGCAGAGCTCTGACTTGAATTCTATTTTCATTTTAAACATCAATAGTTCATTGTGTCACAGCAAGCATTCTTTGGCCTCAAAGTTCTTGGCATTTTCTATGAGGAATACAGCGCAGTAATAGTTCTTTATACGGATGGGAGAAATAAAAAATGACAGACTAAAGATAGGTTGTTAAGTTGTAACAAAACCCAGCATATAAAGCCAGGCAAAGATTTATTCAGAGAGACAGCACCACTCTTCAGCCAGAGAAATCAGTAAAGGGGAACTGAGAAAAGAGTGAAGATCTTAGGCTTCCAGACTATAATGAAACGTGGCTGCCTCAGGCAACATCAGTAAGGAGTAACATGCCCCAATTTTGTTGTCTCTGAAGCGCAGCCTTTCCTTTGCTGTTGATTATTCAGAATATGTGCCATTAGCCATATGTATTCGTTTTAGTCAGCAGTGCAGCAGTAGCCCGCACTTCATTATCGTGTGTTCTACTTCCTGCTCAAATGCACAGCACCCAGATGTGCCCTTGACCTTTTCCTCTGCCTTGCCCTTTCTTATCATGTATAATACCTTAACTCCTCAAATCTCTCTTGAGGATTCCTGAGAATTCCATCTCTTTTCTTCTCTGCCTGTTGGCACAGTAGGCATCTCATGGCTAATTTCGTACAAGATGCCTTAAAACCTATCCTTCCAACACCTGGAAATGATGTTGGGTCTGTCTTATTTTATTACCCGGGAAACAGGTAACAATTCTTAATCAGAAGTACTTGGTAAATAATCTTTGATAATCAATGCAGGTCATCTTTGAATAAATATGATTCAGCTGGAGTTGCAGCGCATCCATGTCTAAGGAACTGAGCGTGCCACTCCAGCGTGGCTTATCCATTTCCAACATGGAGGAGGAAATTTACACTACAGATATGAACTAGTTCTTGGGACATTGCAGTCTGACAGTTGGGGAATATACGCTTGGATAGACATAGACATCAGCAAGTAAAATTTAAGCAATGGCTGATTTTTAATGCTTTTCAAGAGGCTCAGTGTTGGGTCAACAGAGGAGGTAGTTTTTTCTTTCTTTTTGGGGGGATGTGCAAGTCTTGGTGGATATAATGCAAGATCTTAAAGCCAGAAGCTGATGCCTGGAGCCAACGCTGTGTAATCAAGCACTACATGATGGTGTCTGAATGACAGCAGGCCCAGAGAATTAAAGGTCAGCCTAAGCAGACAATCAAGGAAGGCTTCCTAGAGGCAGTAGCATTTGCAAAATGAAGGAGGCAAGGTGTAGACAGTAAAAACAGTGTTCTTCACTCTTTCATAACATATTTCTAAAAATTAGCTTTACAGCCAGGTTCAACCAATTGGTTCAAATAAATAATTTCCCTTATCTTTTGGGAAACGCACATAGAGTAGAAGTAATTTTAGAGAAAGTCTTTGAGACTAAACAAAACAAATTTTTAAGCTAAGGAGCAATGGGCAACTCCATGCTTTGAATAACTACTTGGAATATAAAGTAGCCAGCGATTATTAAAAAAAAAAATCTTTATAATCATACTAAAGAACAAAGGGGAGTCAGGGAGAACCAGAATCATTAATACTTAATAGCAAAGGATGTGTTTATGAGTTAAAACACATTTTTAAAAGCTCAAGGACTTTGCTATTCAGAGTGTGATTTGGGGACCTGTAGCAGAAGCATTTCACAAAGCTTATTAGAGATGCAGACTCCGAAGACCTCCCTGCCTCCCTGAGTCAGCGGCTGCAAATCGTGGAGAATCACAGGTCATTTGTAGACACTTTGCTATGTAAGAAGCATCATGTAGGAAACAGTAAGTGGCATCCAGGGCAAGCTTCTTATTAGGGTGCAGCAGTATCCAAATGATAGAATCACCTCAGTGACATTTGAAAAATTTGTATTATCCTTCTGCTCAGTAACTCAGATCTAACACATCAGAAGTTAGGCACTGGGGTGGGGAGGTGGTGGAGGTTGTGTGCAGGTTTCTGTGTTTTGAAAGAATCCCCAGATAATCCTGGCTCAGGGTGGGAAGCTACTGAAGTGTTAGGCACAATGATGATTTTTGAGCCTGGCTGCCCATAGCAGTTGCTTGTGATGACTGCAGATCCCAAGGTTATGGCTGACAATCTGGGAAAGTGGATTTCAACAGTGTAGGGTAGAGTTCATGCATGCGTATTTATTTCTGTTTCCGTATTGAGATACCATTTGTATACCACAAAGTTTATCAACAAACAAATATTTGTAAAGCCTTTTAGATGATTCTCACATGTACCTCCCTTGAGTACTCCTGAAAGAAAACCAGCAGGAGCCTGTTCTGTTCTCCTGATAGGAAACAGTGGATTTGAATACGGGCAGTGACGGGGAGTAAAGTCTCTGTTGAGATGTGAGACTTCGATGTAGGGAGGAAGACACAGAATCCTGAGGTGAGCTAGCAGGATTCAGTGATTCACTTCATGTTATCCTAGTACTTTATAAATACACAATTAAAGATCATTTCTTTTAGTCCTATCTGAAACATACAAAGAATTTTTTTTAAAAATCAGCCCTCCAAAATTCAAAGACCCCATGCAAAAATGGGCACCTGTAACAAATATACACTTCACAAATGAAGAGATATGAATGGCAAATAAATATATAAGAAAAGTTCAACATCTTTGTTCATTCAAGACATGCAAATGAAAATAACACTGAGATACTATCTTATGCCATAAAGAATGGCTATCTGGAAGAAGTCAGTCAATAACATGCTGGAGAGGCTGTGGGGAAAAAGGAACCCTTCTGCACTCTTGGTGGGAGCACAGGCTGGTACAACCACTATGGAAATCAGTGTGGAAATTCTCACTGATTGGAGGTCCCATACAAGCCAGCTAGTCTCTTTGGTATTTTTCCAAAAGGACTGAAATCATCATACTAAAGCAGTATATATACACACATGGTTTATACCAGCACAATTTGTCATAGCGAAATCTTGGAAACAACCCAAATGTCCATCAACTAATGAATGGATTCAAAAAAGATATGGTATT